>SIJG01000034.1:260953-354628 GCA_023374025.1 Heterodera schachtii | reverse complement strand
TGATGGGGCCGTTCAAATAGAAGTTTTGGAAAATGCCAAAATATGGACATAAAATATAGACTTAAATTTGCCAAAAATAGACAAATATGGATATGGAAAACCCATCCTAGAATCTAAAACCAGGTTAAACCATGTTTTTCGTGTGTTCCAGGCCTTCAAATCAGTACAGGAAAAAAAAATATGGAAATTTCCATATAATTCAATGCCCTAAAGATCACGATACGGAAGGAGTGGGGATGGGATTGATTATAAATTGTTGACTAATTCAAAATTAACTAATTCTCAGACATCGCAATTCGTGGACCTGAAAAATGATGAGAAATGCCGTAGCATTACGGCCATATTGTGCCCTTGCGGATGGGCAAAATGTGTGCCACGAAGGGCGTACTATGCTGCATTTTGTTGTAAGCCCAACTATGACATGAAATGTTGTGTGAAATGAGAAAATAATTGCATACTACTAATGGGAGCTGCTGATTCGATCATTGATTGACCAACGATTAACAATTAATAACTGCATATATAAAAATAACAATTGTTGCCGGATAAATCAATTTTACAAATTCAAGAAATTAGATCCATATTATCTTTAAAAAAATCCTTAATTGCAGGGATGGGACTGAGTCATGATTTCGAACATTTTTGGGGTTGGAATTCCAATTTCTGAAAAAAGTGTGGAGCTCGAAATTACGATGAACTTTTTCCAAATTTTTTGACCATAAGTCGGAAATTTTGAATTTTTTCAAAAATTAGCAATTCTTTCACATTGCCTAATAAAGTTTTCCGAAAAATTTAGTTTTTAAGCCCACTTGCAAGAATTTTGGCCATTTCATAATATCCTTAATTAGTGAACTGATCATATTATGCAACGAACATCTGAAATTTTAAATCCCGAATTTTTTTTCAGAAAGATTTTTGTTTTATTGATTAATATGTATTATTCATTAAAATCAAATTTTGTATAGTTTTTATGAAATATGCCTGACAAAAATTTAAGCTTGGTTAGCCTGCTGAGAGGATAGATAAAATACGTAAAAAAAATTCTGGATATTAATTTGACAGATATTTACAGTATTTCACAAACAAAATTCTATGGTGTTTACACTATAATTACAGAATTTCTTAAACAAATTCTGTAGCATTTAGTATTTGTTGACAAAAGGTTAAAAATGTATAAAAAATTTTGTTCCGAATAGTTTTATTTAGAATGTGTAGAAAAATAATTGAACTCGCAAAAAGAAAATATACTGTAATTGGATATTGTAAGTTTATTCCCATATACTAAATTCACGCTTAAATTTCAAAGATCATTCATACAATTTATTATGATCATTTTCATGTCAAAAAAAAAAGATCAAAACTTCAAATATTCTCAAAATTAAATTTAAACATTGGTCCAAAATTGGCCTCAATTTTTTCACCAACGGCAAACAAAGTGACGAAAGGAAACAATGGGCCAACAGAAGATGGCACGCGGTAATCATCATCATCATCTAATTGAATTAAAATATTTTATTTTTTTATCAATAAAAATAATAATTAGGGAAACGGTTTTTAGGTGCTAAAAACTGCCAAAATAGTTTGATTTTTCTAAAAAAAAAAAACCCACTAAAATTGGTGTTAAAAATGGGAAAATAGGTCCAACAAGTTTCAAATTTACGGGATGTAAAAGCGTAAAATTTTATCTAAAAAGCAAAAAAATTAAGCCAAATCAGTATTGCTGAGACAAATAATTTTTAAAGGCAAAAATTCTTGACAAGAAAATAAATAAATAAATTTTGGCGACGATTTTTGAGAAAATTTTCATTTCTGAGGGCATATTTTTAAAAAAAATTTTGTATTTTAAATTTTATTGCATTTTTTTTTGTTTATAAATTTTTGGCATAACGTCAAAATAGAGTTTTTCAACAATTTTTAGGTGTTTAGTTCTAAAAATAAAAACCTAGAAAAGAGGTAGATGCTAGCTTAACAACCACTACCAAAAAATGAAGATGTTTTTCATGCATTTCAGACCATAGGAAGCTGACGAAAAAATAGACAAAAACCTAAAAATCGTATCCCAAATAATAATATAATAATTAAATTAATTAATTAGCCAACCCAATCTGTGTCCATTTCTTGTGAAAATCAACTGCCGATTGTTCAGATTAATGCCACATCCCACCACAGAACCAGCAACAAATTTAGTGCATGTTACCCCAGAGCCACTTGTCCAGAGTACGCCATCACTTTGGTATCCAAAAATGCCATAGGCGTGCCGAACATGTCCATCCAATTCGCCATGCTTCTGTTTGGTGGTGAACCCGAAGAAAACACCTCTTGTTGAATATTTTTTTAATTAATTATTGGAATATTATTATTATTAGGGCTGCTAATTTTATGTAACAACATTTGCGAATTATGTAAATATAATATGTATAAAAAATGCTAAAATATGTATGAAATATGTAGAAAAAGCCCCAAATATTTACTAAAATATGTAAATAAAATGATTTAAATGGTAATTTTTTGGGTAAAAATTCTTCGTAAAAAGTGAAACAGGCACAAAATGCCATAAAAATGACCAAAATAGGCTTAAATCAGCATTTTAATACATTAAATAATAATTTTTGCTATCTCATTAAAAAAAAAATCGTTTTTTAGAGATACATTTTCAAATTTTATTTTGTATTTTTCACAAAAAATTTCTATAAATTCTCAAAATATGGAAAAAATGAAAATGTGTACGAAAAAATTGCAATTTTTTTTGGGGCATCTAAAAATTTTCTTTAAAAAATCCTCAAAAATTGCAAAATATGTACAAAAAATGCGAAAAAGTCCAAAATATGTATAAAAATATGTACATATGTAATATGTAGAAAAACTCCGAAATATGTAAATAAAAGTCCCAACTTTTGGTTCGCAAACACAAAAAAGAAAGTGTTTTTCCCACTAATTAGGCTATGGAGAAGCCAGGAAAAAAATTTGTATTTACATAAAATTAGCAGCCCTAATTATTATTGTTTTTATTCATCAGAGCTAACAAATAAAATCACAAATGCCCTTCTTACTTGTTCATATTTTTGACTTTAATTTCAAAGTAAAAGAAGTCAGCATAATTGGGGACCAGAATTGAATGTTTGGCGAAAACGGTAAGCCAATCTATATGCAAATATACAACATTATATATATAAATTTATAAATACTAGATACGGACAACTGAATACCGAGGTCCCGGTTTTTTCCGGTTTTCCCAGCCAAAAATTCCAGGGTTTTCAACCCGAAAAGGTCCCGGTCCCGGGTTTTCCCAAAATTTCCGGTCCCACTCAACTCTAATAAATACATATAAATTATTTATATATAATTAAAATTAATGGACAATTATTGTTTGCTTTACGAATTTTTTCTTCGTTATAATGGACTGTTAAACATTCGTTGTCAGTGATTTTGAGGCCACTGTCACATGCATCGGCATCCCAACAATTTTTTTCGAGCGAATTTGAAGGGGCCTAATTTTTAAATTATTGAACAATTTAAAAAGATATTTCACCACTATTTTTGTAGGATCGAATTTGAAATTCGGTCCAAAATTTGCCACAATTTTTGTCTCATCGCTTAAAGAAATGCATGGAAACCACGGGCCAACAGAAGATGGTGAAAGGAACAAATCCGAAGTGTCTAAAAACAAACCAAACGTAAATGAAATTTTATGTGAACCGCCCAGTTCGGCGCCGACCATTTCGGTGCCGTCGCTTATAACTTTCCTAATTATTATGGCTGCCAAAAATATGTACAAAAAATGGTTCAAATATGTACATAAACATGTATGAAAAATCCCAAAATATGTACAAAAAACCACAAATATGTAAATAAAATTTTTTTAAATGGTTATTTTTTGGAGAAAAAAAAATCCTCGTAAAGTATGAAATAGGCACAAAATGTCATAAAAATTACTTAAATAGGTCTTAGAATCACTTTTAGTATTTTAAAATTCTTTTTTTTTACTATTTTTCGTGGGTATTTTTTTCACTATAAATTTTCAAAATTTCTTAAAATATGTAAAAAAAAATTTGCCGAAATTTTGAATTATTTTTTTGAATATTTCCAAAAATTTTCTTAAAAAATCCTCAAAATATGTAAAAAAATGAAAATATATAAGAAAAAAGTTCAAATGTGTAGTAAATATTTAAGAAAATTCCGAAATATGTAAATATGTATAAAAACCCCGAAATATGTAAAAATATGTAAATAAAAGTCCCGATTTTTGTTTGCTAACACAAAAAATAAAGTGTTTTTCCTGCTATTTAGAGCATGGAGAAGCCAGGAAAAAAATATGTATTTACATAAAATTGGCAGCCCTACTCATTATCAACCAAATGATTTTTGGTATATTCGATAGCTATTAACGTTCTTTATTACTGACCCCGACCCATTTTTATCCACCATTTTCCTACCTAATTGTCGTCCATTATGAGTGAAAATGATCCGTCGAGAGGCCAAATTAACACCACATCCGATGGTATCACCACGAAAAAATGCATAACTATCTTCATTTAGCCAGACAGACCGACTGATCCGAAAACCTCCATCTCTTTCGTATCCATAACTATCCCAATGATTGCCAACACAATCGTCCAATGGCATCGCTTTTGAGGCAAGTCCAATTGAAAAACGAGTATTTCTAATGGCAAAAAAAACAATAAAAATTAAACAATTTGCAAATATAATTTCCATTTTAAGAAAAAAACATTATTATACCCATTCATCCTTAAGATTTTGATTTCATAATAAAAAGTGCCGGAAGAGCAGGTCGGGAATGGGTGTTTTGCGAAGACAGATGAGCATCCTTTTGAAAAAAAAATAATTAATTAATTATTATAAATTAAATATTTCTTGTGAAAATTTAAAAAATTTTTGAAAAATGTGTTTCTAAAAAATTGTGAAAAAAGAGATTTGAAAAATTAATTTTTAAACTACTAAAAGTGTTTTCGAAGCCTTGGGTAATTTTAATGCGTTTTTTTTTTTACTTATTTCATCCTTTACGGAGAATTTTTTTACAAAAAAAAAAACATTTTTAAAATTTCATTTACATATTTTTAGTTTACATATTTGGTAAATATTTTGGGCTTTTTAGCATTTTTATCTTATTTCCTGGTGATTTTTTTTTAAATATTTATTAATGCCCCAAAAAATCCAAGATTTCGCAAATTTTCGGTACATAATTTAATTTTTTTTTTTTTAGATATTTAGTGGAATTTTTGAGAATTTATAAAAAACTTTTTGTGAAAAATAAAAAATAAATTACTTTGGAAAATATATTTCTAAAAAATCAGTAAAAATTTTATTAACATATTTTGGATTTTTCTAAATATTACTTACATATATTTATATTTGTCTCTGTTTTTTTAAATATAATTTTTTTAATATTTTGCAAGTTTTCTTACATAAAATTCCCATTCCTAATTATTAATTATAAAAGATAATTAATTCACCTTCTTCCTCTGACCACCAACGGACAGTCAAACATTTGTCATCAATGATTCTGAGCTGATCGTCACAAGCATTGGCATCCCAACAATTTTTTGGCAGCGAATTTAAAAATTCTGTAAATTTTTTCTATAAAATTCCGTAATTTCAAATATTATTTTTTACATCAACGAAATTTTGACGCAAATTCGGATGAACGGCTTTCAATAGATCTGAATTAACAATTAATTTGGGATTACTTTTATTAATAATAAATGGATTCACTTTACCATTTCTGAATCGGTCCTTCAAAATGGCAATAAAATTGTCCATCCGTTCAATTTTTGCCAATGCATTTTCGTTTCCGGTCTCCATGAACTGTTCATCATGGTAAATGAATAAAAACAAAAAAAAAGAATTTACCATTTGTTGCTGCTTCTCCAAGTCATCGAGCCGTCCACAAATTGCTTTTAACTCTGCTGAAATTTATTTAATTTATTTGGAAGAATGCGCTAAAATACAATAAGAATGTTTTTCAGTAATACTGTCTATGGTATAGGACTCTTTTTTGAAAAACAATATTAACTTTTTAATAGTCATTGAAAATATATTTCTAATGAGGGTCATTGAACACAAAAATCTGACATTCATTTTGACCAATTTAGATCCCGTACCCGAATTCGAACAAAAATCAAAATACATTTTTTTTTTTTTCAAAATTTATAGTTGTTTTAGAATCAAATTTATCCGTGTTTAAATCAATTTAGTAACAAAATTTGAGAATTTTGAAAATTTGCGATTTTTTTTGTTCGAATTCGGGTCCGTGATTCAAATTGGCCAAAATGAATGTCAGATTTTCGTATTCAGTGACCCCAAAAACCATTAGAAACATATTTTCAGTGATTTTTAAAAGTTATATTGTATTTTTCCAAAAAAGTGATCCTGGTCCTACCATCGGCAGTAAATACCGTATTTTCTTTTCGTCTACTGTATTTGCCTTGCTCGTCCTCCTTTCGTCCTTGCTTATTTTTCTGCTGCTGTTGGTGGTCCACCATTTTGGCCACTTTCGCTTGCAGTTCATTTTGCTCCTCCATCAGCTCATGGTGCTTCAATTTTGAGTGAAGTAATTTCTAAAAACTAAGATTTAATAACCAACCTATTTCAATTTTTAGGCTCTAAAACCCGTCAAAATAGATAGGCTTTAGGAGATGAATTTTTGAGATAATTTTTCATTTCTTAGGAGTTTTATTTTTCTAAAATTTTTGGAGCCGATTCTTAGGAGTATATTTTCTGTTTTTATTACATTTTTGTTAATAATTTTCTTTTTGGAAAAATTCCAAAATAGGCAAAAAATATTTTTTTTAATTTTTAGGTATTTCGGTTCTAAAAACAAAATCCTTGAAAATAGGTGCTAATAACTCGGAAAATTTTCATTTGATGGTTTTTGCATAACGTCATAGAATCGTCATAACACTAATTGAGGAAATTTATTAAGATTGATGAAACGAATATTCAAGTGAAAATGTGAAAAAAAAACTATTTTGGCCAAAATTTTTGTAAAATTTTCCGACCAAATTAATTTTTTAACTGATATTTTTTAACTGAACCCACATTTTCCAACTGCGTAATCATGCACAATTGTTCTGTGTTGCTCAATTCCTCTTTCATTTTTGAAATGTTTTCACGGAATTTCTGTTAAACAAATAATGAATAATTAATTTAAAACATTGCTTTTTGGTAAATTTATAAATATCTTGCAATTTAAAAAAATTTTAAAAATTACTTTCTGCTGCGGATCGGCTTCAATTTGTCCTTGAATTTCCACGATTTGCACGCCGTCGTCGTCTACTTCTGTTGAATTTGTTATTATTTAGATCAATTTAAATGAAATTTTTGTAATGTAGTCGTAAAATCCGGCGGCATTTTAACTCTTTTTTCGACAAAATATGCCATAACTTTGCTTAAGGACAATTAAATTTTACATTATTGATATCATGCGATAGCCAAACTTTTTCTCTATTAGCCTGCAAAATTTGGAACTAAAATTTTCAAATATAACAAAGTTAGGGCAGAAATACTTATCTTCATACAACATTTTCTAAATTGATAAAATTTTTTTTAGATTTTGCAGGCTAATAGAGAAAAAGCTGGGCTATCGGATGGTACCATGAATATAAAAATTTAATTGCTTTAAATCAAAATTATTGCATGTTTTGTCGAAAAATCGCTAAAATGGCGGATTTTTCGAAACGACTTTGCCCCTTTTTTTGTACGACATGCTGTCTTTTTCTTATATATTAATGAGAAGGTCGTTTTTCTGAATGTGCGAAATTATGTAAATAATTTCCTATCGTATCCCAAATTAAAAATTATTTTCCTACCGTTTCTGCTTTGTTCAAACGCCTCGGAAACATTTGTTTGCTCTTCCAATTCCGCAATTCTGGCCTTCAAAACGCGCAATTCTTCTGATGCATTTGCTTTTCGTTTAGCCATTTAAACCAAATTTTCTCTAATAACAAACAATTATGGTAAATACATTTCGTTTTTAAAAACTTTAAAATAATTTTTAATAAAATATTTAGGTACTATTGTAGTAAAGCTTGTTTGGGTCCTATTTTTGGTGAAAATTTTCATAAAACAAATCCTAATGTGAACAAATAAGTCGGAGTTCTTATTTTTCAAATTTTACATATTTGGCCCAAAAATTGTCGAAATAATATATTTTTTAGCATTTTAAAAACTGATTTTTCAACTTTAAATAGTACTTAACTCTCACAAGAGTTTCACCACCTTAAAACAAATCAAATGAAATCGAGTAAAATTTTAACATTTGAGAAAATTACCAACGAAAAAATAAAAAATATTTATGGATTTAAGTAAAAAAATAAAAAGGTTAGAAATTAAAGAATAAAATTAAGAGTTTAGTTTAGGCATGGGAAATTAATGAACGGCAAAATGATGACCCAAAATGGGAAGTGAAAAAAACATCAATCATCATTATTTATATTAATTAATCATTTCTCTTTTTTAATTAGGCAAAATGGATGATGATGACCTATATAAATGATGGAGAAAATGAGAAAAAGAAACAAAAAAGACAAAAATTTTTGTACAAAAGTGCAGGCAAAGGTCGGCGGCATTGCCGGTCCGCACGAATCACTTTCATATGCTTTTTTTTGATTTCTCCTAAATTGAAAAAAAAAAAATTGAAAATGGGTAACTATTAGAGACCGGACAAGAGGGTCGGTCGGTCGGTTTCGGTTTAAAAACCGTAAAAAACCGAAACCGAAAAACTCAAAATTTTTATGTTTATGAAAATTATTGAATGCCACGAAAAAGTAATTTAAAACATAAAAAGGTTAAAAATGAGAAAAAATTTTTTTTATTTCAATTATGAGTTAAGGTTAGGCATGGGAAATTAAATAACGGCAAAATGATGGAGGAGAAAAAAAACCATCATTATTATATATAAATTAATCATTCCTTTTTTTCATTAATTAGGCAAAATGATGACCCAAAATTGGAGGAGAAGAAATCATCAATCATTATTATTTTTTGTAAATTAATAATTCCTTTTTTCATTAATTAGGCAAAATGATGTCCTACATAAATAAATGATGGTGAAATGAGAAAAAAAAAGACAAAAAAAAAAAAATTGCATAAATTGCAATTGTTTTAATTGTAACATGGATCCAAAATTTCAACGAATTAATGAGGAATTTCGATTTAGTTATTTTCGGCATTCCAAATAAATAAATAAAAAATTTTAGAAAATGCTATAAGAAATGGAAGTAAATTTGATTTTTGAGGCGTATTTTTCAATTTTCTTTATTATTATTTTTTTTGCAGATTTTCCCCAAAAATGCAAAAAATTTTTGTGCTAAAAAAATTTCAAAAGTAACCAAATATATAGTGGTATGCTTTTTATGTGACCGAAACGCCAAAATATGTGTTTTAATTAATATAAGTCGCTCTAAATCACAAATTGTTCGGAGATAATTAGAGAAAAAAATTTTAAAACATGGGAAATTTACCAAATAATAATAATAATTATTATTATTATTTTTTATAAGTTGTTTTTTATTCAAATATTTTTAGACAAATACAAACAATGAAATTGAAAAGTGGAATTTTCTAATTATTTTAATTTAATTAGCAAAAAGATAGAAATCAAAATTGATAAATTTAATTACAAAAAAACAAACATATTGAAACGGCTTTATTTACTATGTAATTGCTTAATTAAAAAAAAAAATTATGTGTAATTTGACATTTTTAGGTGAAAAAATGATTTTTTGTTAAAATAATAGACACAAATTAGAATTACTAATTGCAGTTAATTAATGTTAATTATGTCATTTGATGAAAGCATGTTTTTTTCCCTTTATTCCGTTATAATTCATTTTTTGCTATTTTGTAATAAACATTTTCCTTTCAACCATTTTATTCCGTTCATTTGAATTTAATTCCATAAATTAATTTTAAAAATCATGGATCAGAAAAATGAATGAAACATCATTAGGTTAAAAGCAATAAATTATGTAATTAAGTCATTAAATTTTTAAATTTTAATGAAAGAAATCAAGGTAATTAAGTGAATTAAAAATAACAATTTAATATTAGATAATTGAATGAAGTGAAAGCGTCCGTTAGACCAACACAATATGAATATCTCATCCATGTTTTAAGCTTCCGTCTGTCGGACATCATTAACCATGTGCATTTGTAAAAATGAATCCAACGAACGCACCGAAGTGGAACGGATCGCCAAAGCTAAACAAAAGTTTCAAATAATTTTTATTCCAAATATAGCTTGTACATTTTGTACACTGAAAATACCAAATATGCGTATATATACGCCTATAAAAATAAGAAAAATAACATAAATATACACAAAAAGACGGCCGAAAAGTTGCCTAAAAATTGCTTTAAACCCTCAAAAAACCAAAAAGCCTTAAAAACACTCAAACATTTATTCAATTTATCAATCACAACAGCGTGAATATTTATTTTATATGTGAACGAGCAAAAGTGTTGACTAAAACAAAAAAAAATCCTTCCATTAAGCTGAAATTTTTCATTTTTAAAGGGATATCTTTTGAAAATTGAGATAAAGTCATTTTTTTGCTTACATTGCCTTTTTCAATAAAAATTTGCCAAAATATGTTTAAAAATACAAAAAGTGGCGACTTTTTGAGCACTTTTTTATGGGATATGCGCAAGAAAAATATAAAACATATGCAAAAGCACAAATAATTTAACGGCTTATTAATCAATTAGGAAATAAAAAAATAAAAGAAAAAATGCATTGTTGAATCATAATTTCATAATTATGGGATTATTATAAATCCATTTTTAATGAATTGGCAATTTTCTTATTTTTTTTTTAAATTTTCAATAAAATATATTTGTTTGGTTAAATGGAAAATGCCTCATTAATTTATTTTTACTTTTTAAAAAACCATCCAAGTCGTTCATAAAAATATTCTAATTCGAGACTCCAAGACGCTTTTCGACGACAATGAACGGAGTAGCGGAAGAGCCCACGGAAGTGACACGTGCTACGCATGTTATAAAGGGACAAAAGCGAGCAATGGCATGGCACCGGGGGAAGAGTACTGTGCGTGTACGGTAGGCATTTTTAATTAAATTTAAACATGCATTTTTTGTACAGATGCCAAGCTGAGGTAGCAAAACTATGACCATGTGAAACATTGTGGCATGGTCCGTAATTGGTAGTGATGAGATTTTTAGGTAGAATATGGCAAAACTGGCACAAATAGCCCCCAAATAAACGACAATATGACAAATTTGCAAATTTCATCAAACTTTTTTTTTCTCATAGTCGACAAAGAAAATGAGAATTTTTTATTTATTAAAATTGCGCCGAATTATAAAATTTAAATTTTGAAAATTCGTTGATTGGGGATGCCAAAAAATTTCATAATTATAAAAAGTCATTGTACGGACTGTCCTCAATCAAAAAAAGTGAGGGTATACCATAATTACTAGTGCTGTTCGAGACCGAGACTTGACCCCGAGACTAGAGACTGATTCCGAGACTCGATAAAATTTTTAAAATTTGAGTGCAATTCTTAGCAGATTTTTTGAGTTAAGAAAATAGGGGTTTCAGGTGCCGGCGGTGACGACCGGGGACACGCGAAGCTCGGCTTGGCACTCGAAGCCGAAGGCAAAGCCCAATTTTTTTCGGTGCACGAAATTCAAACCACGAACGGTCAGAATCGATGTAAAAAGGTCGAAATGGGTTGGAAAAATAAAATTAGGGGCGCGCATGCCCTTTTTCAGGCTGAAAAAGTGCCGAAATTGGAGTGCCAAACTCAGCTGTGACTCAAGTGACCGCACTATAAAAAGCACTAAAAAGATGTTTAAAATAATTTTCCAGGTTAATTTGTGGCGCTGATCACGAATATGACCTTTATTTTGCAAAATTACGAACTCCGAACCCTAATTAAAAATTTTAAATTTATAAATTAAAAGAAAAACAAATTTTTGGGGGTTTAAAAAGGCGCCTTATAATATTATCAATTTTTGCAATTATAAACAAAAGTTTGATTCAGTTAAGTCCCAGAAAAGTTCCATGGCTTTTTAAAATCTTTTTTTTTGTTTACAACTGTCCTATACTTTTATTTATATTTCTGTGTTTTTTCTTCTTCTCGCCGATGCTTCGACGGAATTATTCGATTGATTTAATGATTGCTTTGTGACAAAACTCGAGTGTTCAGAGCATACACAGATCACTTTTCTTTTCTTGCGACGATAATTAACGAATTTCTTCCATTTAAATAATCACTCCATACCAATTGAGATAAAAATAACACTGACCAAGTAAAGAATTCCGAATAAATCATTAAATCAATCGAATAATTCCGTCGAAGCATCGGCGAGAAGAAGAAAAAACACAGAAATACAAATAAAAGTATAGGACAGTTGTAAACAAAAACAAGATTTTAAAAAGCCATGGAGCTTTTCTGGGACTTAACTGAATCAAACTTTTTTTTATAATTGCAAAAAATGATAATATTATTGTGCGCCTTTTTAAAAAATTCCATAGAAAAATCAAAAATATCTCAGCAAAAAATTGAGTAGACTCTTTTTATCAGAAAATTCTAAATTTGTGCCAAAAATTTTCTCAAAAACCCTGCAAAGTTGATTTTCTCCAACATCTGACGCGCCGCGTCCTTCAAGCTCTTGACTTCAAATTGGAACACAGCGTAGTTGAGCACCAAGCCAAGCGAGCAGGATTAGATGATTTCAACTTCTTGCTGGCAATTTCAAAGCCTTCTTCGTAGGACTTTTCCGAAATGAACAAACTTCCTGAAAGTGAATGAAAATTTTTGCGGGAAACAAACGAAACAAAAACCCTTACCGGCACGGCATGTTCATCCTCCTCCAACAAATCGACCTGGTCTCGGTAGAAATCGCGCTTCATGTTGTGGTAGAACACATTCGCCTCTTCGTCGTTGGCATTTGGCAGGAGCTTTTCGTTAATGACTCCTAAAATTGTAAATGAAACAAAGAGATAAGAAATCAACAAAAATCCAAAACTAACCAAAAATTTGCGGTAAAGTTGCCGCAATTCCTCATGCGTTTTCAAACGGAGATCGGTCCTGGCCTGTAAAAGGGGAAAAAACATTATAAAAGTATTGTCCGCTGACATCACGCCTTCCACCTGCTTTTGCTCATCCGTGTCGGCATCCTGCGGATTCTCGTCGATGTTACAGAAAAACGCCAGGTCTCCCGACGAACATCGATCAGTTTTTTGTAAGCCCGTGCGAGAAATGTGCGCTCATTTTTGTCCAATTTGGCATCCGCTTGGACCATCTGAAAATTAAAATGAATGAGTGAATGAATTGCAATTTTATCATCGACGACACCCGTTGAACGGCGACCACCATTTGCTCAAAATTGAACACCGCTTCAATTTGTTGAGCAACAGTAAATGGTAAGATTTCGTTTTATCCATCTAAAATTTAAGGGAATCATGTTTTTTACAAAAAAACAATGAAAAATTTTTCTGATTTTTTTTGAAAATTTTCTGTTAGAAATTTTCTTTGAATCTTTCGAGGGGATCGATACGGTGGGAAACTGGCAGAGAATGGGGAGGGGGGAAACGAGCTGCTGCTGCTGCTGCAACACTGACACTCGCAGCACATCACACCGTATTAGTGACAGTATCTGAAAATGAGGGACCAAAATTTAGGCGTTGACACGGTATCGAATGTGCCCACCACGCAGTACTCCACTGTTGGCCATGTCGCACACTTAAATTGACAAAATAAAACAGCTTTCTCCGTGCGAGCCGAACATGAAGTGCACCGGTGGCCAAGCCCAGCGGATGCATGCGGAGACCATCGGACAGCCAACCGTTCCATGAAGTCCAGGCCAAACTAGATGCACAGAAGGATGGAGACAAAGCGGAAGAGCTGAAATGTGAGAAAATCCAATTAAATCCGTCCATTAATCCGTCAAATCTGGCATTTTACTGCTCACCCGATACTGCCACAGGTGCGCAAAGTTTGTCCGCAGTAAGTCCAGCGCGTTGCCAACAGTTGTATACACACGGCCAAGATCGATTGTAAACAGTGAAGCGACCGCGTCGCCGAGTTGGTCAACCAAGCCCCCCTCCTCATCCGCGTTGGCATTGAGTCAGGCGAGCACCGAAATAGACCTCAAAGAGGGGGAAATGGGAGGGTGACAAATTGATTTGGTTTTTTTTGCCTGCGAAGCCCTCCGCCATGTCCGTTGCCGTTGTTTTGTCGTGCCGTTGTTTGGGCTAAACCAACAACGCATTGAACAGCGAACGTCTCAGCGCCTCATCTTGGCGCAGATCAGAGGTCGATTTGACTTTGCGCACCGTTTGACCGCTGTTTTGCTGTGGTGGAGGCGTCGGCACCATCTGCTTGGGCTGTTGTTGCTGCTGATCGTTCACCACCATATTTGGATCACTGAAAATCAGACCAATGAAAAATGGTGGATTTTTGCCGTAATTTGTTTTTCTCGAAAAAAAAGAGAGAGAAAAAATGTCATCAATTCAAATGGAGGAGGGGAGGGGGAGGGAACGCAAAATTTTGAAATTTTCTCAAAATAGCATTAGCATCAGGCATCAATTGTTTATGCTTTTCATCCCGTACAATGGCACTTCACAATTCTTCCGTTTGCTGCTGCTCGTCTCCACTTTTGGCGTTTGGCTGCGGTGATTGTTTGGGCTGCACCATCAACGCATCGAACAGCTCACATCTCAGCGCTTCATCAGCAGGGCGCAGGTCAGAGGTCGATTTGACTTTGCGCACCGTTTGTCCGCTGTTTTGCTGTGGAGAAGGCGGCGGCACCATCCATCTGCTGTTTGTGCTGTTTTTGCTGGTCGTTCACGGCAATTGGGTCACTGAAAAGCAGGTGAAAATCTTTGCTGAAATTACTGTTTTCTTGAAAAATTGAGAGAATGCCACGAATTCAAAGTGAGGAGGGCCAAACTCTGAAATCAGTGGAACGAAAACTTTAGAAAAAATTTCGCTAAAACGTCGGTTAGGGTTTCTGATTAAAATCTGCAGAAACCAATTTGGAACTTTCTACAAATGGCATTATCATCACGGCATCCCCTTTCCCCCTCCGTCCAATGGCACCAAAAACTCTACCGTTTGTTGTTGCTGCTCGTCTCCACTGTTGTTGCTTTGGCTGATGTTGCGAACCGTTGCTGCTGCTTCTGCTGGTGCTGTTGCGCTTCTTCATCCGCCGATTGTTGGTCCGTCTGTGTTGCGATGTCTTAGCGCTGGATGTGCAGTGCACGTGTTGCGTCGGTTGTTGTTGTTGCGGCTGTTGCTGCTGCTGGTGGTGGTTGTGCTGCTGCTGCTGCGGTTGTTCCGTCGGTTGTCCTTTGGTCGGCGTCAGAATGGCCATGTTGCGCGAGTTGCATGAACGACCAGCAGGCAAATGCGTGTTGTTGGGGTTGGCGTTGCTCAGAGAATGGCGGGGAATAAAAAAGATTGAAAATAAAAAATTTGTTGCAAGTGATGGAATTCGTGAAAAATTGTCCTTTTATAGACTTTCGTTTCCTCCTCCCCACATTAAAAAATTGCCTACATTTGCCTAACATGCCCCGCCCCCTTTTTTCATGTTTGTCTCCGTTATAAAAAGCGCCTAAGGGCTCACCCAATTTTTGTGCATTAACATTCATTTACATTTCTGCTACTATGTCCTCCGCTGTCCTTCAAAATGCCTTCCGTCTGTTGTTCATCACTCTGCTGATCATTTTTTTTCATCACTCTGCTGATCATTTTTTTCATCACTCTGCTGATCATTTTTCATCATTCTGCTGATCATTCTTCATCACTCTGCTGATCATTTTTGATCACTCTGCTGATCATTTTCATCACTCTGCTAAATGATCAAACCTTAAAAGATTTACAGGACCGTAAAAATTAATAGAACCATAAAAAATCATGATGACTTAAAAACCCAACTTTCTTGATATCTTCCGGTAGAGCTATGAGTTCAACACCGGGGTTTTAACAAGTTAAAAAAAAATTCCAACAAACAAATGTGAAAAACTGGGTTTTTGAATTTTTTTTTCTTTTTCAGTACGCCACGCATAAGCCCAAGAAACCCACCGATAAGAAGACTTCGACAAATGAATTTGCTGGTCTCAGTGTCAAGCTATGGATCATCATTGGCGTCTCAGTTTTGCTTGCGTGAGTTTTCTGTGGCTTTTCTTTTGCCAATGCCATCATCAATCACAGTCATTCTCCCATTTTCCCCCTTTTTCAGCCTCGTTGTTGTGTGTGCCATTGTTGTGATTTGCTGTCTGTGCCGTAAACGCCGTGCCGGTCAGCAGGACAACGATGAGCTTTCGACAGCAGTGCCAAGCAGTTACTACAAATCGCGGCAGGGACCAACGGATTCGATGGACTGGCCGCCGCCCTCAACTGCTGGGCATGGCCATGGTCGTGGAGGACGAGGCGGTGGTGGTGCGATCACGGCGGTGCCGAGCGGAATGATGTCCAAGATGCCAACAACGAAAAAGAAGAAGCAGCCGTTCTCGTGGCGGATGATGATACCGGAAAGCTTACGCTCAACTGGACCATCGCCATCAAAACGGGAGGAGGAGAACAGCCAAAATTGAAGGCGTCGTCGACAGTGCCGTCGGGAGGAGAACATTACACAACGTGGTGATGCGCAATGAATGAACGCGACGACGGACGGTGATGGCATTCAATAATAATGGACGAAGAATTTCACATTTAATTGTCTGTCGCGTGATATTTGTGTCCGCCATTTTTGATGTGTTCATTCAATCATTTCCTGTGTATGTTGTTACGGCTCTAATGCACATTATGAGTCCAATCGACTTTTATGAGTCCAATCGACTTTTATGATGAGTCCAATGGTATTTTATGAGTCCAATCAATTAACAATACCTGGTTTTTATACAATAAATTTGTTCATGCTCGAACAAACCCTATCTTTTTGGTATCATTCGAAAGTACAAAGTCTAAATAATGTAATAATACGAGAAAACAAGAGAAGGTAAATATTGATCATAGTCACCAAACTCAAAAATGCTTAAAAATGGTCAGAATCGATGTAAAAAGGTTAGAAATGTGTCGGAAAAATAGAATTGGGGGCGCGCTTGCCCTTTTTCAGGCTGAAAAAGTGCCGGAATTGGAGTGCCAAATTCAGCTGGGACTCAAATGACCGCACAATAAAAACACTCAAAATGCATTTTAAATAATTTTTCTAGAGTATTTTGTGGCGCTGATCACGAATATGACATTTGTTTTTCAAAATTTCGAATCCCGAACCCGGTTCGAACCGGTTCAAAACTCGAAAATTGAAAGCTTTGGCACTATAACTTTTTAAATGATCGAACACTGACAAATTTGGTATCATCCGAACTTTCGCAAAAGGGAGCATGCGAAGACGGAGCAAGTAGTGGGGCGAGACGGATGGCGGAGGAAAAAGTCTGACGAGCGCCACAGGCGGTTGACTGCGGGGGCCCGAAGGGCCCCCGCCAATCAGTCAACCCCTGCGGATCACGCGCGGACTTCTTCCGTAGCCCGTAGTCTCGCCCCACCTACTGGCCGCCGTAGTCGAGTGTGCGGCGGTTTTTTAGCGCAATATGCAAATTCAAACTTTTATATTTGACGTCCTTTCTAAAGTTAAAATTTTGTTCGAATTAGGGTTCGGGGTTCGGAATTTTGCAAAATAAAGGTCATATTCGTGATCAGCGCCAAAAATTACCATAGAAAATTATTTAAAATGTTTTTTGAGTGCTTTTTACAGTGCGGTCATTTGAGTCCCAGCTGAGTTATCTTTTTTGGTAATTGCCCAAACGCTGCGATTTTATTCATTTTAGCTTTGTTAGACTCTGTGCTTTCGAATGATACCAAAAAGATAGGATTTGTTCGAACATGAACAAAATTATTGTATAAAAACCCGGGATTGTCAGTTGATTGGACTCATAAAAATACCTTTGGACTCATAAAACTCGATTGGACTCATAAAAGTTGATTGGACTCATAAAAGTCAGATTGGACTCATAAAAGTTGATTGGACTCATAAAAGATGATTGGACTCATAAAGTGCTTTAGAGCCGTTGTTATCACATGTGCCAGTTAGGCTGTATATGGAATAATGTGTGTTAAGTAAAAATATACGTATTTGGTTGCCGAAAACATCCTCAATTAAATGATATTCTAACTATTTTGAATGAAGAAAAATCAAAATGGGAGGAGAAAAACCATCATTATTTAAGAAAATATCATTCCTTTTTTAAAAATTAGGCAAAATGATGTCCTACATAAATGATGGTGAAATGAGAAAAAAGAAATAAATAAAGGCAAAAAAGTTTTTACGAAAATTATGCAAAAGTGGGGCACTAATGTCGAAAACTAACAGCACCTGAAATTTGACATTTTTTGCGTGAAAAAATAGATTTTTTCTTAAACATAATAGTCATAAATTACTAATTGCATAGGTTAATTATCTCATTTGATGGAAACATGTTAATTTTTTTTATCATTTTATTAATTTTAATTCATTTTTAAAGTGAAAGCTGAGATTTTCGCATTAAAGTATTTTCCTTTCAACAATTTCATCCCTTTCATTTGGATTAATTCCATAAATTAATTTTCAAAATCATGGGCATTTTCACAAGAAAACATTAAGGATACGGTTGGTTGTTGGATTAAGCGAATGAAGCATTGGTGTTGGCATAATTAAGGTTTGTAATATTTAGTAATCGGTTGTCCACATTCATTAATTATGCCCAAATCTGTTTATTGTCAATAAAGAAAAAAGTCCACAAAGGGAAAAATCCGCTTACATTGAGGACAAAAACATTAATTAAAAAATGTCCTCAAGAAAGCGCAAAACAATTAAAAAACGAGATCGCCGCCAATAAATAAAATATAATGTGAGATCAATACAAATAAATAATGACCAAATCACTTTTAGTTTAATGAATTAATAATTCGGTTTTAATTTTTCCGGTCAATCTTACAGGGATGAAATAGTTTTAATTTTATTTTTAAATTGATTTAATGAGTTTATTTCAATAAGCTTTTTATCAAGTTGGTTCCAAATTTTAGTAACCCGCCCTGCAAAAGGTATAAATTTTTTTGAATTCGTAGTCACCACTTTGGTACCACTGCGCAGCACTTTCACCGCTTTTCAAGTCTAATTGAAGTTCGCGCATCTCTTGCACACGGCTCTTGTTGAAAGAAATGCCAAATTTAACAACAAAAAAAAAATTGAAAATTTGTGCCCGGAAGGCATTTGAAGCCAATCAGAAAAACATTATGCAGGCACAATTTTCTCGGTTAGAAAATTTTGATGATTTTGTGTTTCAATTTTTATTTTGAGTTTATGATTCTCTTCTGTCCAATTGGAATTTCATAATTAAATATTTATAAAAATTTTGTTATGTTAAATTTTTAATTTTACAAAAAAATTGGTGCCTGTAAATCTTGAAGATATTTTTAAAAAATTTCAGAATTCAAAAAAGTTTTTCTTTCAGACCTCGTTGGCATATTTTTGAAAAATGCACCCGGATCAGCGGGCAGGATAAATCCCCCCCCCCCAAAAAAAAAATCGATCCCGGCTGTTCCTTAATCCATACCCATTAAATTTTTAGAATTCTATATAAATCCAGAGACCCTGCTGATCCCTCGGATAAAAAATTTTGATGATTTTGAAATTTTTTAAAAATTTCTGGTGTAAATTTTTGCAATTTTTCTACATAAAAATCTCATCCCTCCCTAGCTTTTCTATTGCTTCTACCGATTTTTTAGGTGCTGATTTTTCAGAAAAATAAATTTGTTTATTTTTTTTTAATTTAAATTTTACCAATTTCTATCGAAGAATGGGCTGATGCAATTTGTGGAATTGACATTGTACGACACCGAATTTCTCGTTCTGCACTTGCCCTTTGTGCTGAAGAGAAGGCACAGCTTAACAGTTTTACCGTATCCAAATGTCTACCGTACAAGCACAGTACTCTTCCCCCGGTGCCATGCCATTGCTCGCTTTTGTCCCCTTATAACATGCGTAGCACGTGTTTTCTCCGTTGCTCCGTTCATTGTCATCGAAAAGCGGCGAATTAAGCCATGGCGGGCGCAAATGGCGCGGCACAAAACCCTTCTGTTTGACCACCGCCGAGTGCCGGCACTGCTCGTGGAACGGAGTGCCATCGATGGGACGGCACAATTCGTCGGCGCCATCAAAGCATAAAATTACGAGGGATTATTAAAAATTGAATTTTAATTGGGTTTTTTAATTTTATTTGACCTTTAGAAACTGCAAAATGAATAACCATTTTCAAATTCTTAATTATTCATTTTTATTTGCTAATGGAAATTAAATGGAAAAATAATTTATTTTTATCATTGAATCAAAAATATATTCGAACAACAACTTTGAATGATGATTCTTTATGATAATGCATCTTTTAATGAAAGCGATTATGCCTATCAAATCGATAATTGTGATGCTTTTTTGGTTATTTGCAAGCACGGATTAAAAGATCAAATTTTAAATCATTAAATCTTCATTAAATGGTTTTTATATCATCCGATATAAATATAAATTAATTTGTTAGAAATGGAAGAAATAAATTTTAAAAAATTACAAAAAAAAAACCATGAACGAATATATGAAAATAGAGTCGCGGGGAGGGGGACATTAAAAGAATCGGCAAACGACACTTTAGCACATCCGCCAACATTGGCCGATGGCAAATGGTGGAGACCACATGGATGGCATGGAATTCCGATTTCCGACTTTTTTGGGTCGGAATTCCGATTTCCGAAAAAATTTTGGTTGTTGGAATTACAATTTCCGAAAGTTCTTAGGGTGGCCTCGGAATGCCATCCGTGGTGGGGACAACAGGGATGGCATGGAATTCCAATTTTCTTACATTTTTGTAAAATATTTTAAAAATTTTTACTATTTCAAAAATTTCCGCTTTCCGACATTTTGGGCTCGTACTATTTATTAGAAAACAAAAGCAAATTAATGAAAAAAAAGTCAATCAGAAAAATGAATGAACACATCATTAGCTTTAAAAGCAATTAATACTGTAATCATTAAATTTAAATTTTAATGAAAAAAATCAAGGTAAATAAGCGAAAAATAATAATAAATTTAACATAGGTAATTGAATGAAGTGAAAGCGTTCGTTTGACCAACACAATATGAATATCTCATCAATCTTTTAAGCTTCCGTCTGTCGGACATCATTAACCATGTGCATTTGTAAAAATGACTGCAACGAACGCACCGAAATGAAACGTAACGCCAAAGCTAAACAAAACATTTAAAATAATTTTTTATTCCAAAAATACGAAAAATACCATAAATATGTACTAAAATATTGCCTAAAAATTGCATACATAAAATGCCTTTATCAAAAAATTATGCCAATATAAATTGACATAAAAATACCAAAAGACAATGGCAAAAGAGAATATTTTAAAAAGCACTTAAAAAATTTTTACTCATTGCGAAATTTGTTCATTTTTGCTTTTTTTTATGTTCAGCCAAGCAAATGCATATCGACAAAATTTTGCCAAAAATTCTCCCATCAAATTCAAATTCTTTCAATTTTTAGTGGTATAATTGTGTTCGAAAAACGTCACTTTTTAAGGAGATGCATTTTTTGCTTTCATTGCCTTTTTCAATAAAAATTTGCCAAAATATGTTTAAAAATACAAAAAGTTGCGACTTTTTTAGCCCCTTTTTTCATGGCATATGCGCAGAGAAAAATAAAAAATATGCAAAAGCATATACAATTTTAAAGCCCTATTAATCAATTAGTAAATAAAAAATAAAAGAAAAAATGCATGGCGAATCATAATTATGGGATTATTATAAATTCATTTTTAATGAATTGGCAATTTCTTATCAATAAAATATATTTTTTGCTTAAATGGAAAATGCTCATTAATTTATTTTTACTTTTTAAAAAGCCATCCAAATCGTTCAAAGTCGTTTCCGGCCATTGACAAACAATCGAAACAATTTGAACAGCTTTGTTCAACAAATCGTCCATCTAAAAGCCAATTAAATAAAAAAATAAAAAATAATTTATTAAATCATTTTATTGAAAATTGCGCGAAAATAAATACAAATAAAATATAGTCCTAATTAATTTATTTCAATAATTTGGGATAGAATATTGCGCGAAAATAAATCTAACCAATTTACAAAAATAAAATAAACTTTATAAATAATTTATTTCAATAATTTGGGATAGAAAATTGTAAGAAATGTGTTGCGGGCGTCGGATTTACCCTACACTGAATTTTTGATTTCGGATAATCTTAATTCTTCAACCCAATATTACTCACCGTAAAACCGTCGAATAATGGCGCATTGCCAACATTCGACCGTGGCGCGAAGGCCAACAATCGCTCGAATATTTGGCGGAGATTTGAGACGATCAACGGCACAAAGTAATCCTAAAATATTTTAATATCCATTGAAAAGCTTTTATTTACATTAATTTTCAATTATAATATTAGTTAATTGTTTTTTTTTCTTCACCAAAAATTTCTCTTCTGGTTTCAAGAAATTTTACAGGAGTTTTTGTGTCAATGCTTTTCGGGTGGCGGATAAAGAAAGTGCCGTCCAACTGCATTAGCAATTTACATATCACCAGTATTTCATCCAGACAATTAAAAGTCTTAAAACAATAAAAATTAGAGGGTTAAGCCTTTAAGCTTGGGGATAAAGATATGGGCGGATATTTAGTTTAAAGTTTTCCCATGTCTCAGTCGGTTCGAGTATATCCACGGTTTTGAAGGCCCGTGTGTTCGAGTCCCAGCGGGCGAGTTTCCATTTTTCGTATTTTACTATAGTCAAAGAAAATTTTTAAACTTTGTTATTTCGGTACATTTTGATTTTTTTCATGTTTTTATGGTAATGCCGCGCCAATTGATCACATAACATTGGCATTATAAATTTATTTTGATCAATGCTCACCGTGTTTTTGTAACTGATCAGAAACTGTGCCATTCGCTCAAGCAGAAAGTGATCAAATACAACACATACACGAATTGTTGACCATTTTTTGTGGAATTGGACGAAGCAAATTGCTTCAAAAAGCAATTCATTTGGGAGCACAGTTTTTGGCTTCATTTTTAATGGGAAAATATATTATTTGGTCAACATTTTTAGTAATTAGGAAACTGATGATTCATTATGCTGATAAGGTAATTAGGCTGGGAAATTTTAATTAGGGTTTTGCGCGGTGGGCGTGCCATTCTTATCTATCTATATCTATGCCATCTCTCCGGCCTCTCTTTTCAGCCCCCTTCCCAAATTAAACAAAATTCCCCAGAAACGAAACAAAAGCAAACAAAATATAATTATTTAATTAATAGGCTATTAGGGAAGAATTTATTTAGCAAAGTGAGAGAAAATGAATGTATGGCAACGAGTTGTTTAAAGCGTATAATTAAGATAAGAAAAATCGCATAGATAAGAAGACTTTGATTAAGAATATTATGGAAGAAACATTCCGGAGAATATAGTGAAATAATTGCTATAA
The DNA here is from genome assembly GCA_023374025.1 of Heterodera schachtii. Taxonomy (NCBI): domain Eukaryota; kingdom Metazoa; phylum Nematoda; class Chromadorea; order Rhabditida; family Heteroderidae; genus Heterodera; species Heterodera schachtii. The sequence goes on along the minus strand of SIJG01000034.1, from coordinate 331,119 downwards.
ATGTATAAATCCGCACACTTGTATGCAACTGTATGCTTTTATGCGATTTATTTCTAAATCATTTTTTAAAATACATTTTAAACTTGTTGCTGTTTTGCGCTAAAAATGACACATGTTGCCTTTTTGGGTCAAATTTTCAAAAAGTAAGGTCTCAATGGGGTCCGGCAATGCCGAAAGGCACTGTCGGGAAAGATTTTTGGAACTTTTAATGGAATATGACACGAAAAAAGTTCTAAATTTTCAAAAAATTTGCCAATTTTTCAAGAAAATTTTTTAAAATTCATTTCGGGGCGGGGGGGGGGAGGGCACGTGCCCCCGGGCATGGCGAAAGGCTTGTTTAAAAATAAATCGCATTAACAACTAAGCGTAAATCATTTTATGGCACTTTCGTCTTTTGTTGTATCTCCGACTATTGGCCAAGCTGATACTCTCCGTTCAGGTGCAAAGTGCGCTCTCTCAGCACTAAAATTGAGTTTAATTTACACAATTTTTATATGTTTAAAAAATATTTCGAATTTAACAATGGTAATGCCAATTTTGGCAATTAAAATAAGACAAATTTGAATATTAATAATAATGTATTCTTACCACTGCGAACAGCCGTCAAATTGTCGATCGTGGTAAGCGGCCAATTGCCAATAACTTCGACAATTTGGACGGCACTGCGCAACATGAGACGAATCTGTAATAATATAAATTAAAAATAAAATATAATTTAATTTCAAACTTTTCATTGATGAAAAATATGAGAATTTCACTTAGTCAGAAAATATTTTAATTAAAGGAAAAAATCTCTAACTTTAACACATTTTTCCATAAATGGCAATTTTTTCAGTTTAATAAATTTTTCATTTTGAATTTAACACCTCGGACAGGCGAAAAGCCTCAAGTTTTCGCGCAGGCACTTGAATGCCGCCAAATTCGTGTGCCTCAGCTTGGGCGTGTCGGTTGGCATCAATCATATTTACCAGCCGATGCACCCAATTCACAGAGCGGAGACATTGCTGTGCCTTAATAAAATAATCAAATTATATAAATCCAATTTTTTGCATTTTTATTATATCGAAAAATTTACATAAATTTTTCAGAATTTTGATTGTGATCAGGGACGTATTTAGTGGAGGGGCAGCAGGGGTAGGACACACGTGAATCGAAAAAATACCCACTCCCCTCAAATAATTTTATGGGAAATTTTTCGCAAATTAAGCCCCCCCCCCCAAAAAAATGGAAATTAATTTGTCTTTTTTTACTGACAAATTACCCTTAAACTTTCAACAAAATTTTGCTGCTGGGGAATTGGGCAGCGCCCGAAGTTCTGAATAATTATTTCCCTCTAAATGTAAGAAAATTTTAAACCGATCGGTGGCATTCATAACCCAAAAGCATTTGCATGAAATGCCCATTTTCGCAAAAATAAAAATTTAATAATAAAATAAAAATTTACCAATGCGTTTCGCGCGTCCATTGGTACAAATGATTAAAACACCGTAAGTAAATTAACAATTAATTAGCTGAAGACCTGACAATTAGACATATTAATTAATTAGTTTATAAATTGGCGGGAAAATTTGCGCATTAATCGGAAGAATAGGCCAAAAATTTATTTAATTTTATTAATAATAAAACTGTAAAATAAGACAGCAAATAAATGTGATTATTATATAAAAATGGCCAGAGTAAACTGTTGTTCAAAGTGGTGCTAGGTCGTTTCCTAAAAACCGCCACATTGGGCGTTTTCTAAAAACCGCCAATGGGCGTTTCCTAAAAACCGCCACCATGGGCGTTTCCTAAATCCGCCAGGGCGTTTCCTAAAAACCGCCATCTGTAGGAAAACAAAAATGTATAATATATAAATTCATAACTTTGTTCAATTTCAACGAAATTAAAATTTCATGGTATTATTCAATAGCTGAAGGTGTTCTCTACATGATATTAATTTTCAAAAAATTTTTAAATTGTATAAAAAGAAAGTTATGGTTATTAAATTGTACAAAATCATAAGTCGGAATTTTTGGTCCAGAAGTTTTTAAAACACAATGAAATTTTTTGAAATTTTAAAGGTAAATAGATTAATTAGTGGACTTGAAATTATAAAAAGAAAATTTAATCTAATTGCTTCTGAAAAAATGTTATAAGGCATTGAACAGGCTATGTTTTTTTGCCATGGTTATGCAAATGTAATTATAAACATTTAAATTTTTCAAGTCATTAAAGTGCAAATAAGTCAAAATGAATTTATATATTCGATAGTACTAAGAATTCTCTATTTGAGGTTAAAATTTCAAAAAATTTCATCGAGTTTTAAAAAATTCTGGTAAAATAATTTGACTCAGAACTTGTTGAAAATTTTGGACCATAACCTTTTTATAATTTCATGTAAAAATTTTCTAAATTAATATTCTGATAGACAACACTTAAAGCTATTGATTGATACCAAGAATTATTAATTTGGTTGAAATTGGGCCAAGATACGAATTTTTATGTCCTACATTTTTTTGTTTTCCTACCACTTGGCGGTTTTTAGGAAGTAGGACACACGTGAATCGAAAAAATACTACCTCCTCTCAAGGCAGAACCCATAATTTTAAGGGAAACAGACCATTTTTCGCATAATTAAGCCCCGCGCCCCAAAAAAATGGGAATTAATTTGTCTTTTTTTACTAACAAATTACCCTTAAACTTACAGCAAAATTTTGCTATTGGGAAATTGGGCAACGCCCAAAGTTCTGAATAGTTATTTTTCTCTAAATGAAAGAAAATTTTAAACGGATCGGTGGCATTCATAACCCAAAAGCATTTGCATGAAATGCCCATTTTCGCAAAAATAAAAATTTAATAATAAAATAAAAATTTACCAATTCGTTTCGCGCGTCCATTGGTCCAATTGATTAAAACACCGTAAGTAAATTAACAATTCAATTAGCTGCACACCTGACAATTAGACATATTAATTAATTAGTTTATAAATTGGCGGGAAAATTTGCGCATTAATCGGAAGAATAGGCCCAAAAATTTATTTAATTTTATTAATAATAAAACTGTAAAATAAGACAGCAAATAAATGTGATTATTATATAAAAATGGCCAGAGTAAACTGTTGTTCAAAGTGGTGCTAGGTCGTTTCCTAAAAACCGCCACATTGGGCGTTTTCTAAAAACCGCCAAATGGGCGTTTCCTAAAAACCGCCACCATGGGCGTTTCCTAAATCCGCCAGGGCGTTTCCTAAAAACCGCCATCTGTAGGAAAACAAAAATGTATAATATATAAATTCATAACTTTGTTCAATTTCAACGAAATTAAAATTTCATGGTATTATTCAATAGCTGAAGGTGTTCTCTACATGATATTAATTTTCAAAAAATTTTTAAATTGTATAAAAAGAAAGTTATGGTTATTAAATTGTACAAAATCATAAGTCGGAATTTTTTGTCCAGAAGTTTTTTAAAACACAATGAAATTTTTTGAAATTTTAAAGGTAAATAGATTAATTAGTGGACTTGAAATTATAAAAAGAAAATTTAATCTAATTGCTTCTGAAAAAATGTTATAAGGCATTGAACAGGCTATGTTTTTTTGCCATGGTTATGCAAATGTAATTATAAACATTTAAATTTTTCAAGTCATTAAAATGCAAATAAGTCAAAATGAATTTATATATTCGATAGTACTAAGAATTCTCTATTTGAGGTTAAAATTTCAAAAAATTTCATCGAGTTTTAAAAAATTCTGGTAAAATAATTTGACTCAGAACTTGTTGAAAATTTTGGACCATAACCTTTTTATAATTTCATGTAAAAATTTTCTAAATTAATATTCTGATAGACAACACTTAAAGCTATTGATTGATACCAAGAATTATTAATTTGGTTGAAATTGGGCCAAGATACGAATTTTATGTCCTACATTTTTTTGTTTTCCTACCACTTGGCGGTTTTTAGGAAGTAGGACACACGTGAATCGAAAAAATACTACCTCCTCTCAAGGCAGAACCCATAATTTTAAGGGAAACAGACCATTTTTCGCATAATTAAGCCCCGCGCCCCAAAAAAATGGGAATTAATTTGTCTTTTTTTACTAACAAATTACCCTTAAACTTACAGCAAAATTTTGCTATTGGGAAATTGGGCAACGCCCAAAGTTCTGAATAGTTATTTTTCTCTAAATGAAAGAAAATTTTAAACGGATCGGTGGCATTCATAACCCAAAAGCATTTGCATGAAATGCCCATTTTCGCAAAAATAAAAATTTAATAATAAAATAAAAATTTACCAATTCGTTTCGCAGCGTCCATTGGTCCCATTGATTAAAACACCGTAAGTAAATTAACAATTCAATTAGCTGCACACCTGACAATTAGACATATTAATTAATTAGTTTATAAATTGGCGGGAAAATTTGCGCATTAATCGGAAGAATAGGCCCAAAAATTTATTTAATTTATTAATAATAAAACTGTAAAATAAGACAGCAATAAATGTGATTATTATATAAAAATGCCAGAGAGTAAACTGTTGTTCAACGTTAGCAAAAACTGAAGGAATGAAAATGAATAAATCGGCGGGGGGGGGGGGGGGGGGGGGGGGGGGGGGGAGAATAAATCAGTGTAAAATGAAATGGTCAATTTCCATCAACTTTTTTTTGTTACACAGTGATTTTTTGTTGTCCATTTCCCGCAATATCCGTTTGAAACAGGAGAGAGAAAAGAAGAGAGAGACGAGAGAGTGAGGGAGGAGGAGGGAGAGGGAGAGAGAAAGAGAATGAGAAAAAAGAGATAGAGAGAACAGAAAAAAGAGAGATGAGGGAGGAAGAGAAAAAAAAAGTTCGAGAATGAGAAAAAAAAAGCGAGAAATAGAGAGAGAAAGTGAGATATAATGGAAAATGCGAGAGTGAGTGAAAAAGTAAGTGATACAATGGGAATGAAAGATTAAAGAAAAAGAAAGCGAAGACAGAGAGTATCGATGAGAGAGAACGAAAAAAGAGAAATAGAGAAAAAGAGAAGAGGAGAGAGAGAAAAGGAAAGAAGAGAGGAGAAGAGGAAAGAGGAGCGAAGCAGCGAAAGGAAAGAATAGAGAGAAGAGAAAGAGGGAAAGCGAGAGAGAGGAGAGAGTTCGGGGGAGAGAGGGCGGAGGAGAGAGAGAGAAGGGAAGGGGATAACAAGGGAGATAGAGAGAAAGGAGAAAGAAAAGGGGAGAGAAGAGAGAAAGAGGAAAAGGGGAAAGAGAGAGAGAGAGAAAGGGAGAGGGGAGGAAAGAGGGGAGAGAGAGAATGAAAAAGAAAGAGAAAGGGAGAGGGAAAGAGGGAGAGAGAGAATGAAAAGAGAGGAGAACGAGAGAGAGAGAGAACGAAAGAAAGAGAAAAGAGAAAGAGAGAGAGGAAGAGAGAGAGAGGGAGAGCGAGAGAGAGAGAGAGAGAAAGGGAGAGGAAGAGGGAGAGGAGAAGAAAGAAAGAAAAAGGATTATTAAAAAAACAAAGCAAATTAATGAAAAACAAAGTCAATCAGAAAAATGAACGAAACATTAGGTCAAAAGCAATTAATACTGTAATTAAGTCATTAAATTTTTGAATTTTAATGAAAAAAATCAGGTAATTAAGTGAATTAAAAATAACAATTTAATATTAGCTAATTGAATGAAGTGAAAGCATTCGTTAGACCAACACAATTGAACATCTCATCCATGTTTTAAGCTTCCGTCTGTCGGACATCATTAACCATGTGCATTTGTAAAAATGACTGCAATGAACGCACCAAAGTGGAACGTAACGCCAAAGCTAAACAAAACATTTAAAATAATTTTTATTCCAAAATACGAAAAATACCATTAAAATGTACTAAAATATGGCCTAAAAGTTGCATAAAAATGCCTTTATCAAAAAATTATGCCAATATAAATTGGACATAAAAAATACCAAAAGACAATGGCAAAAGAGAATATTTTAAAAATTTTACTCATCCAAATTTTGTTAATTTTGCTTTTTTACCGACAAAATTTTGCCAAAAATTATCCAATCAAATTCAAATTCTTTCAATTTTTAGTGGTATATTTGTGAAAAATTTCGAAAAAGTCACTTTTTAAGGAGATGCATTTTTTGCTTTCATTGCCTTTTCAATAAAAATTTGCCAAAATATGTTTAAAAATACAAAAAATTGCGACTTTTTTGAGCCCTTTTTTCATGGAATATGCATAGAAAAATATAAACATATGCAAAGCATAAACAATTTAAAGCCCTATTAATCAATTAGTAAATAAAAATAAAAGAAAAAAATGCATGGCGAATCATAATTATGGGATTATTATCAATCCATTTTTAATGAATTGGCAATTTTCTTATTATTTTTTTAAATTTTCAATAAAATATATTATTGCTTAAATGGAAAATACTCATTAATTTATTTTTACTTTTTAAAAAGTCATCCAAATCGTTCAAAGTCGTTTCCGGCCATTGACAAACAATGGAAACAATTTGAATAGCTTTGTTCAACAAATCGTCCATCTAAAAGACAATTGAATAAAAAAATAAAAAATAATTTATCAAATAATTTTATTGAAAATTGCGCAAAAGTAAATACAAATAAAATATAGTCCTTATTAATTTATTACAGTAATTGGGGATAGAATATTGCGCGAAAATAAATCCAACCAATTTACAAAAATAAAAATAAACTTTATAAATAATTTATTTCAATAATTTGGGATAGAAAATTGTAAGAAATGTGTTGCGGGCGTCGGATTTACCCTACACTGAATTTTTGATTTCGGATAATCTTAATTCTTCAACCCAATTTATAATTAAAAAAATTTGTGTGTCCACAGTTTTTAAATTATTACTCACCGTAAAACCGTCGAATAATGGCGCATTGCCAACATTCGAAGGTGCCGCAAGACCAACAATCTCTCGAATATTTGGCGGAGATTTGAGACGATCAACGACACAAAGCAATTCTAAAATATTTTATTTTATCCATTGAAGAAGTATTTTGGAAAATTCGGTAACATAAAGCTTTACATTCATTTTCAATTATAATATTTTCACCAAAAATTTCTCTTCTGGTTTCAAGAAATTTTATAGGAGTTTTTGTGTCAATGCTTTTCGGGTGGCGGATGAAGAAAATGCTGTCCAACTGCATTAGCAATTTACATATCACCAGTATTTCATTCATACAATTCAAAGCCTTAAAAACAATAAAAATTTGAGGATTAAGCCTTTAAGGTTGGGGATAAAGATATGGGCGGATATTAGTTTAGAGTTTTCCCGTGTCTCAGTTGGTTCGAGTATATCCACGGTTTTGAAGGCCCGTGTGTTCGAGTCCCAGCGGGCGACTTTCCATTTTTCGTATTTTACTATAGTCAAAGAAAATATTTAAAGTATGTTATTTCGATACATTTTAATTTTTTCATGTTTTTATGGTAATGCCGCACCAATTGATCACATAACATTGGCATTATAAATTTATTTGATCATTGCTCACAGTGTTTTTGTAACTGATCAGAAACTGTGCCATTCGCTCAAGCAAAAATTGATCAAACACAATGCAAACACGAATTGTTGACCATTTTTTGTGGAATGGGACGAAGCAAATTGCTTCAAAAAGCAATTCATTTGGGAGCACAGTTTCTGGCTTCATTTTTAATGGGAAAATATATTATTTGGTCAGCATTTTTAGCAATTAGGAAAAGATGATTCATTATGCTGATAAGGTAATTAGGCTGGGAAATTTTAATTAGGGTTTTGCGCGGTGGGCGTGCCATTCTTATCTATCTATGCCTATGCCATCTCTCCGGCCTCTCTTTTCAGCCCCCTTCCCAAATTAAACCAAATTCCCCAGAAACGAAACAAAAGCAAACAAAATATAAATATTTAATTAATAGGCTATTAGGGAAGAATTTATTTAGCAAAGTGAGAGAAAATGAATGTATGGCAACGAGTTGTTTAAAGCGTATAATTAAGATAAAAAAAATCGCATAGATAAGAAGACTTTGATTAAGAATATTATGGAAGAAACATTCCGGAGAATATAGTGAAATAATTGCTATAAATGTATAAATCCACACACTTGTATGCAACTGTATGCTTTTATGCGATTTATTTCTAAATCATTTTTTAAAATACATTTTAAACTTGTTGCTGTTTTGCGCTAAAAATGACACATTTTGCCTTTTTGGGTCAAATTTTCAAAAAGTAAGGTCTCAATGGGGTCCGGCAATGCCGAAAGGCACTGCCGGGAAAGATTTTTGGAACTTTTAATGGAATATGACACGAAAATATGTGCTAAATTTTCAAAAAATTTGCCAATTTTTCAAGAAAAATTTTTAAATTCATTTCGGGGGGGGGGGGGGGAGTGGGAGGGCACGTGCCCCCGGGCATGGCGAAAGGCTTGTTTAAAAATAAATCGCATTAACAACTAAGCGTAAATCAGTTTATGGCACTTTCGTCTTTTGTTGTATCTCCGACTATTGGCCAAGATGATACTCTCCGTTCAGGTGCAAAGTGCGCTCTCTCAGCACTAAAATTGAGTTTAATTTACACAATTTTTATATGTTTAAAAATATTTCGAATTTAACAATGGTAATGCCAATTTGGCAATTAAAATAAGACAAATTTGAATATTAATAATAATGTATTCTTACCACTGCGAACAGCCGTCAAATTGTCGATCGTGGTAAGCGGCCAGTTGCCAATAACTTCGACAATTTGGACGGCACTGCGCAACATCAGACGAATCTGTAATAATATAAATTAAAAATAAAATATAATTTAATTTCAAACTTTTCATTTATGAAAAATATGAGAATTTCACTTAGTCAGAAAATATTTTAATTAAAGGAAAAAATCTCTAACTTTAACGCCTAATTCGTGTGCCTCAGCTTGGGCGTGTCGGTCGGCATCAATCATATTTACCAGCCGATGCACCCAATTCACAGAGCGGAGACATTGCTGTGCATTAATAAAATAATCAAATTATATAAATCTAATTTTTTGCATTTTATTATGTCAAAAAATTTACATAAATTTCTCAGAATTTTGATTGTGATCAGCAGGGACGTATTTTGTGGAGAGGCAGCAGGGGGTAGGGTAGGACACACGTGAATCGAAAAAATACTACCTCCTCTCAAGGCAGAACCCATAATTTTAAGGGAAACAGACCATTTTTCGCATAATTAAGCCCCCGCGCCCCAAAAAATGGGAATTAATTTGTCTTTTTTTACTAACAAATTACCCTTAAACTTACAGCAAAATTTTGCTATTGGGAAATTGGGCAGCGCCCAAAGTTCTGAATAGTTATTTTCCTCTAAATGAAAGAAAATTTTAAACGGATCGGTGGCATTCATAACCCAAAAGCATTTGCATGAAATGCCCATTTCGCAAAATAAAAATTAATAATAAAATAAAAATTTACCAATGCGTTTCGCGCGTCCATTGGTACAAATGATTAAAACACCGTAAGTAAATTAACAATTAATTAGCTGAAGACCTGACAATTAGACATATTAATTAATTAGTTTATAAATTGGCGGGAAAATTTGCGCATTAATCGGAAGAATAGGCCAAAAATTTATTTAATTTTCCTAATAATAAAACTGTAAAATAAGACAGCAAATAATGTGATTATTATATAAAAATGGCCAGAGTAAACTGTTGTTCAAAGTGGTGCTAGGTCGTTTCCTAAAAACCGCCACATTGGGCGTTTTCTAAAAACCGCCAAATGGGCGTTTCCTAAAAACCGCCACCATGGGCGTTTCCTAAATCCGCCAGGGCGTTTCCTAAAAACCGCCATCTGTAAAAAAACAAAAATGTATAATATATAAATTCATAACTTTGTTCAATTTCAACGAAATTAAAATTTCATGGTATTATTCAATAGCTGAAGGTGTTCTCTACATGATATTAATTTTCAAAAAATTTTAAATTGTATAAAAGAAAGTTATGGTTATTAAATTGTACAAAATCTTAAGTCGGAATTTTTTGTCCAGAAGTTTTTTAAAACACAATGAAATTTTTTGAAATTTTAAAGGTAAATAGATTAATTAGTGGACTTGAAATTATAAAAAGAAAATTTAATCTAATTGCTTCTGAAAAAATGTTATAAGGCATTGAACAGGCTATGTTTTTTTGCCATGGTTATGCAAATGTAATTATAAACATTTAAATTTTTCAAGTCATTAAAATGCAAATAAGTCAAAATGAATTTATATATTCGATAGTACTAAGAATTCTCTATTTGAGGTTAAAATTTCAAAAAATTTCATCGAGTTTTAAAAAATTCTGGTAAAATAATTTGACTCAGAACTTGTTGAAAATTTTGGACCATAACCTTTTATAATTTCATGTAAAAATTTTCTAAATTAATATTCTGATAGACAACACTTAAAGCTATTGATTGATACCAAGAATTATTAATTTGGTTGAAATTGGGCCAAGATACGAATTTTTATGTCCTACATTTTTTGTTTTCCTACCACTTGGCGGTTTTTAGGAAGTAGGACACACGTGAATCGAAAAAATACTACCTCCTCTCAAGGCAGAACCCATAATTTTAAGGGAAACAGAACCATTTTTCGCATAATTAAGCCCCGCGCCCCAAAAAAATGGGAATTAATTTGTCTTTTTTTACTAACAAATTACCCTTAAACTTACAGCAAAATTTTGCTATTGGGAAATTGGGCAACGCCCAAAGTTCTGAATAGTTATTTTTCTCTAAATGAAAGAAAATTTTAAACGGATCGGTGGCATTCATAACCCAAAAGCATTTGAATGAAATGCCCATTTTCGCAAAAATAAAAATTTAATAATAAAATAAAAATTAACCAATTCGTTTCGCGCGTCCATTTGTCCAATTGATGAAAACACCGTAAGTAAATTAATAATTCAATTAGCTGCACACTTGACAATTAGACATATTAATTAATTAGTTTATAAATTGGCGGGAAAATTTGCGCATTAATCAGAAGAATAGGCCCAAAAATTTATTAATTTTATTAATAATAAAACTGTAATATAAGACAGCAAATAAATGTGATTATTATATAAAAATGGCCAGAGTAAACTGTTGTTCAAAGTGGTGCTAGGTCGTTTCCTAAAAACCGCCACATTGGGCGTTTTCTAAAAACCGCCAAATGGGCGTTTCCTAAAAACCGCCACCATGGGCGTTTCCTAAATCCGCCAGGGCGTTTCCTAAAAAACCGCCATCTGTAGGAAAACAAAAATGTATAATATATAAATTCATAACTTTGTTCAATTTCAACGAAATTAAAATTTCATGGTATTATTCAATAGCTGAAGGTGTTCTCTACATGATATTAATTTTCAAAAAATTTTTAAATTGTATAAAAGAAAGTTATGGTTATTAAATTGTACAAAATCTTAAGTCGGAATTTTTGGTCCAGAAGTTTTTTAAAACACAATGAAATTTTTTGAAATTTTAAAGGTAAATAGATTAATTGTGGACTTGAAATTATAAAAAGAAAATTTAATCTAATTGCTTCTGAAAAAATGTTATAAGGCATTGAACAGGCTATGTTTTTTTGCCATGGTCATGCAAATGTAATTATAAACATTTAAATTTTTCAAGTCATTAAAATGCAAATAAGTCAAAATGAATTTATATATTCGATAGTACTAAGAATTCTCTATTTGGGGTTAAAATTTCAAAAATTTCATCGAGTTTTAAAAAATTCTGGTAAATAATTTGACTCAGAACTTGTTGAAAATTTTGGACCATAACCTTTTATAATTTCATATAAAAATTTTCTAAATTAATATTCTGATAGACAACACTTAAAGCTATTGATTGATACCAAGAATTATTAATTTGGTTGAAATTGGGCCAAGATACGAATTTTTATGTCCTACATTTTTTTGTTTTCCTACCACTTGGCGGTTTTTAGGAAGTAGGACACACGTGAATCGAAAAAATACCCCCTCCCCTCAAAGCCGAACCCATAATTTTAAGGGAAACAGACCATTTTTCGCATAATTAAGCCCCCCGCCCCAAAAAAATGGGAATTAATTTGTCTTTTTTTACTGACAAATTACCCTTAAACTTTCAACAAGATTTTGCTGATGGGAAATTGGGCAGCCCGAAGTTCTGAATAGTTATTTCCCTCTGATTGTAAGAAATTTTAAACGGATCGATGGCATTTATAACCCAAAAGCATTTGCATGAAATGCCCATTTTCGCAATAAATAAATATTTAATAATAAAATAAAAATTAACCAATTCGTTTCTTGCATCCATTGGTACAAATGATTAAAACACCGTAAGTAAATTAACAATTAATTAGCTGAAGACCTGACAATTAGACATTAATTAATTAGTTTATAAATTGGCGGGAAAATTTGCGCATTAATCGGAAGAATAGGCCAAAAATTTATTTAATTTTACTAATAATAAAACTGTAATATAAGATGGCCAGAGTAAACTGTTGTTCAAAGTTGGCAAAAAACTGAAGGAATGAAAATGAATAAATCGGCGGGGGGGGGGGGGGGGGATAAATAAATCAGTGTAAAATGAAATGGCAATTCCCATCAACTTTTTTTTGTTACACAGTGATTTTTTGTTGTCCATTTTCCCGCAATATCCGCCTGAAAGCTCTGTCCCAGTTAATCTATTAACTAACATTACAAAATAAAGAATATAAAAAAAATCTTTTGAAAATGGGCTAAAAAAATTGGAACTTGCCCACAGGCAGAGCACGACGCTATTACTACAACTAATGAGCAGAAAATGCAAAATCTCGGCAACGGTACTTAAAAGGCGGAAATTACCATTTCCGGTTACTGTACTCATTAAATATGCCATGCCAATAGTTCCTGGTGCCGTTCCGCTGCTGTTGCTTTATCCGCCACTCTTCATAATTGCAGTAAAAATTTCGGATTTCAAAAAAAAGAAAACGGCGATTGATGTTGGACCAAAGGAGAAGCGTTCTCCCGAGCTCACAAATTGCTATACTTTTTGCTGATCGATTAATCATTTTGCCACTCCACCCTTGTAATTGAACCTTGGAATATAAATTTTGAAAATTTGATAATATGGTAGGGTACAGTAGGGGACAGTTCCGTCTGATGAGGCAAATATTTCGGCCATAGATTTTTGAATTGGCCAAACTCCAAAAAGTTTATTTTATTTGGAAACTATATGTATTTCGATGCGTTTGTTAAGCGAGTTCAAAGAGTTATGGCTCTTTAAATTTGTCTCAGACAGAAGCAGCCGCTTCGGGTGTGGTGCACCAGCAGGGATATGTCGAGGATGCCGATTTCAAATTGCCGAAATTTTTTGAGGGCGTCGGCACAAATCCCTGGGCACAATTCTATTTTAAATGTTTTAAATAATTCCAAATTTTTTTTTTAGCATTGATAGGCCATCTCCAGAAGATTATCGCATTTTTTTCAATAATGTTGCAAATTTAATTTATGAATTAAATATATTAAAAATTAATGTTTTATGGTGTCGGAAAATAGAATTAATTTTGTTATTTTTTTTGGTACATTTCAAAATTGCACCAATTATGCAAATTAATTATTTTATGCTATTGATTTTGCATTTAGATAAATGCCGATTAAGCCGGGACAATGGCCAGCAGCGTGATGAAAATGCTGCGGGCCAATGGGCTGGTGACCGTCGATTTGTCGTTGGTCGATCGGACAAAAGAATTTGGCATCGATTTTCGATGAAATCGGCGGTCAAAAAAAAAAACAACAAAAAAAATTGGAATTTTGAAAATGCTTTATTACTATTTAATTATGAACTAATCAAGCAATTTTTATCATTAACTTATTTTAATCCCGTTAGTGTCCATTTTTTGTTGTCAAATTTTCCCGGGAGCCGTCCTCGTCCGGGGTTCTAATCACAAATAAGAAATGGTTGCAACTCATCCATCAGTCGCTTACCGCAGCATTTGTAATTGAATTTCAAACGTTTATTTTTTGAAAATTTAAAAATTTGAGCTTCACCCATTTGACTATGAATTAAAATATATTTATGAATTAATGGTTTTATGGCGACAACGAATTAATTGCGCTTTTTTGTCCATCTCAAAATTGCATCATTTTAATCATTTAAATTAGATGCATTTTAATATGTTTTTTGGGTTCTTTGCACATATTTTATGACAATTTTAATTAGTAATTAATTTGTGGCATTAAAAGCAATTAATAGATCGATCAATTAGGTGCCACATTCAACACCAGTGATTCGCTCAATCCAACAACCGTCCAACGGAGAGTAAATGCTCACCAAACCTTATGATGAAACAAATTTGATTTAATTTACAAAATTCTTTAAATTTGAATAATTTAAATTTATAAAATTTAATTAATATTATTCGTTAATTTAGTATAGTTTAAATTTTATAAAATAAATTGCTTTTGCCAAATAAGGGGTCACATAAAGTGACACTTGCAACGCCAATTTGGCACAAAATTTGTGCCGTTGTTGCCCAATAACGCACCGCCACTGTCACCCTAACAAGAAGATAATAGCATTCAAGGACAACTCCAGCACATATCCTTTATGTCCTTGATGGTATTTTTCGCGAAATTTCAATGTTTTAAATTAAATATTTAAAAATTCAAATAAATTTGAAATAAATAATTTTTAATTAAATAAATTGATTAACTGTCTGAATAGTGTTCTTCTCAATGCAAATCCGTTGATGGCCATCATTTGGCAAATAGGCGCATTCACTTAATTTGGCACTTCGGCCCATCAGATTTAATGGGCTTTTTTGACGAATTCTGGCACAAGCATCTCAAAAAGAAAATCATTTGATTAATTATTGAAGAATTAATTCATTTATTGTGTTTTAAATATTAAAAATGATTTATTTTTATTTATTTATTTAATAATAATATTATTTTTTATAATTCTTTAATTAATGCAATTTTAATTATAAAATAATTTCCTTTTTTATTACCCAAAAATATTCCTTTTGCTATTCATATATTAAACTTTCTTTTAAGATAAAATTAATTCAGTTTTCGAATAATAATTTACATTTTTAAGATTTATTGTGAGATTAATGGACTTTTTTTTCGTTACTAATAAGTTTTTAGTTGAAAATAAAATAATTTTATATTTTTGTAACTTTATTTCAATTACTCATTAATTAATTAATTAATTTTTACTCTCCATTAGTCCCCATCCGGCAATGTATGCTTCTCCATTTTTGAACTTTTCTGTGCTCCTCTCACAGTGAATACAGACGGGAAAAACTGTTGACGGAAGAGAGACCCATTCTTCCAGCTATTATTAATTAATTAATTAATTGCCTAATTAATTAATTGTGCCTTAATCAATGCCAAATCGTTTAAGCCAAGGCCATTTTTCGTATATTTTGGATGGACGAACACATTCAAATTGGTCACAGCGAGTCATTTTAACAACAAAACCATCATAATTTGGGCTCTTGAAGACGCGAGAATTTGAGCCAAATCCTTTAAAAATGCCAAATTTAATTATTTAAAAATATTTAATTACTTATTAATTTTATTTACCCAATAAAAATGGCTGAAATTCTTTTATTTTGTCAAAGCAATGGGCGGCCAAAAGAACGAATTTTTGTGAAATTAATGAAGCAGTGCATCTTCTGCCATATTCAGAATATTTGGTCAAACTTGCCATAAAATAAACTGTCCATGGCATTTGCTTTATGTCAATTTGGGACCCACCGGAAATCTGAGCAAAATTTTAATTAATTAGAGAGCTAATCATTAAAATTTAGTTAATCAGTTAATCTAAAAAATTAATTTATAAATATTAATACGAAGTGATTAATATAATTTGACTGATCATTAACGAATCACACTTTTAATTGAACTTTGCTAAACATAATTTAATAAATAGGATTTAAAAAATTATTTCTCTTTATAAAAGCGACAAAAAAAAATTTTTCTAAAATAAACCAAAAAGTCTTGTAAAATGAAAACCTTTATTTTTTCTTTAAAAAATGAAAGCAATTTTAAAAATTCTTAAAAACTCAGAAATACCTTTTATTAAGACCATGCTTGTAATAGCGTTTTCATTAATAAATAAACAAATCAATTATTTAATTCCTACGAGTGGCCTTATGATTTGTTGGCGAATGGCACGTCGCTTTTCAAATGCCAAATCATCAAAAGTGGCACATTTTTGAGATGGGCCATCAACACGAATTAATTGACATCCATTCGCCATCATAAACACAAATTTTTTTGGCATTTGGCCAAACTTTGGCCAAATGTCCGCCGCCAAAAGCCAAAGGCCAACAAATTCTTCCAAAAATGGGCCAAGCTTTGATTCGGCAAAAAATTCTGAGCGCAATTTCATTTGTTTTGGCGACACTAAATTTAAATATGAAATTATTTTTGGCATTTAATGAGGGCAATTAAATAATAATAATAATACCTGTGTTAATTATGAATGTTTTGTTCGAATTTGTAAATTTGAATTCGAAAATTGGTAATGCGTGAAAAATGTCTTCAGCTGACGAATTTCTAAAGAATAAAAAAATTTTATATGTCAAGAAAATTTTAAAAATGATAAACGTATAATTTTTCGGTTTTTTTTTAATTTAAAATTTTTCTTTAGTTGAAAATAATAAATATTTTCAAAAAATTTTCGTTAACATTTTTTACTCTTTAACTAATATTTTCTGGTATTTTTAAACGTTCATTTAATTTAAATTTTATTTTATTTTTCAAAAATTCCAAATTATTAAATTT
The DNA here is from genome assembly GCA_023374025.1 of Heterodera schachtii. Taxonomy (NCBI): domain Eukaryota; kingdom Metazoa; phylum Nematoda; class Chromadorea; order Rhabditida; family Heteroderidae; genus Heterodera; species Heterodera schachtii. The sequence goes on along the minus strand of SIJG01000034.1, from coordinate 314,421 downwards.
TTTGATGTTTTTTTGTAAATTAAAAATTTATTAGTATTTATAAATTTTAATTCGAATTATACACTTACTCGGATAATAAATTTCCATTTTCAATTATTTCTTTTCCGTTGGCAAGTGAAAATTGAATTTTCCTGGCATTTTCTCCACATTCTTTTTCATTTGTCTGTTCAGAGAAAGTTTTGTCAAATTTAAATCTTTTCGCCAATTTCCATGGATAATTTTTGTTGCCGAATAATAATTCACTTTTGTAACACAGCGAAAAACTTAATTAGGTTAATTAATTAGCAAATTAATTAATTAATGCCTTTAATTAGTTTCAATTAATTACCTTGCACAATTCCCATGAATTTCATATTTAACTTTCAATGTGCAAAATGGCTTAAATTCCAACGGCACTTTGCTTAAATGCTTACGAATTAGTAAATGATAATTTAATATTTGATAAATTTTTAATTTGATTACATTGTTTCATTGGCATTGGAAACAGCGAAAAGATGGACAGAAAAGCAAAAAATAACAAAATTTAAATTTACAAAAAACATCTAAAAATTCAAATTATTTAAGCTTCGTACATTTGTGCCAAAAAATACCTAACAAATAAGCCCGAAATTAATGGCATTCAAATTATTATTAATTAATTAACATGGCACCAAATCATTTTTATTGCTTTTTTATTTATTTAATTAAAAAATAATTTGCTCATTTTAATTAACATAAATCATTTTTTATTTGTCCATTTTCCCAGTGAATAATTATTATAAAATAATTTTTGTTGATAATTTTCAATTAGTCATCAGTACATTGGCAGCAGAAAGAAGCATTTGTGGGATGGAAAGTGAATGATTCATTTAAAAAAAAGCAAATGAAAAATGAACAAAAATGTAAAAAGCATTCATTTACAATTTATTAGTCCAAATAAAAATGAAAATAAAATACTCCAATTGATTTTATATATTTCAGACAAAATCAAATTAATTTCAACAAATATTTTTTTTTTCAAATGGCAATGATCAGCCCCTTTGCTCTTTTGCCGCCAATTGCCTTGCTGGTGCTGATCGCCATGATCAATCAATGCTCCCGTATCATAATTAGTCCAACTAATAAACTAATTAATCAACTAATTAAGCACTGAGCTGTAAGATTGGCCATGCCAATCACAAAATGGGCGAAAAATCGGCGAATGCGAAGTGTGACGACAAAGTGCCAAATGCGCAGCATTGCTTTTCCGTGCTTTGCATGGAGCGTAAGTGCGAAAAACGAATCCAAATTCAAAAAAAAAAAGATTAAAAATTCATATTTTGGCATTTGTGCCATTCACAATGCCAAGAATTTCCAAATTTCGTGTTAATTTTCAGAAAATTTTGCCTCCACGGCACTGCTCACCTGGGGCTGTAGTGATGAAGCGGACAAAAAGGGCTGTGAAGAATTCTTCGTGAACGCGTCCAACACCGCGCTGCACTCGACGAAGCAGCGCTGCGAGTGCCAATTTGGGGACCAGGGCAAAGACATGGCCAATGAGCACGTGAAACTGCCCGAGGCGGAGAAGCCTGGCCAAATTCCGAGCCTTCCGGCGGTGGCATTGAACCAAAGTGGGATGGCAAAAAATGCCAAAGAATTTTTGCATGGCATGGCACATGGGCACAAAAAAATGATGAGGAAAAATGCCAAAGAAAAATAATTGTGGGAATGGCACGGTGTATTATACCATGGCAAATGAGAGAAATTGAATATTGATATTTCAATTTTTAAATTGGAAGGCATACAGTGCAGGACCGGCTTCTTCCGAGGCAACGGTTACGGTAAGACGGAGGTGAAGGAGTGCGTTGGCGGGGAGTACTGTTACGCGGTCGGCTGCCAAATCGGTGATTAATCCCTTTTTGTATTCATTCTTTTTTAATATTATTAAAATAATAAGAAGCAACTGATGAATTGAACTACCGTATTTTCTAAGCCAAATTCCAATGAGAGGAAAAATTTCGAATTGCTTAGGCTTTAGGCTTCGGCTCAGGCCTATGTTTTACGCTAGGCCTAGGTTTAGGCCTATGCTCAGGCCTATGTTTTACGCTAGGCCTAGGCTTAAGCCTAATCTTAGGTTTTATTTTGTCAAACACAAGTTGCCTTTTGTACGATTTGCCATTATCCAAAAATTTACTGACGGAAATACGGTAGCAATAAAACAATGAATTTAATTATTAAAAATTCCCAAAATTTGTCGTATCATTCAGCCAAAATTTTGTTTTAAATTATTTTTTGACTGTTTGAATTTTTTTTCATAAAAATTTTCACAGCCACGGAAAATTTCACCTTTTGGGGGTGTGCCTTGGACAACGATTGCGAGACGCTCAACAAATACCTGGCATTTGGCCACAAATGCCAGTGCCGAATTGCGCGCAAGGGGCGCGACATGGACAACGTGGATTTGCTGAATCCGTCGTTTATGCCCCTCTCCAAAATGAGCCATAGTGAGAAAAAATATATAAAATAATTAATAAAAATTGAATAATAAAATTGATTAATTAATGCGTTTTTTTAATTCCAAGTGATTGTTTTATTAACAAACAGTTGACATTGTCATAAGCGAACTGCCGATCCCGACCGGCTTTGGGACCCGTGCAAATGCCAACATTTTCAATGCCTGCGCAAATGTCGCGTTGTTTGGTACATAATGAGATTATTAATCAATTAATTAATCGGAAAATAAAATTAATTAGTGCATAAATATTGCATATTATTGTATAATGATTAATAGATAAAATTTATTTATTTATTATTATAATTTATTATTTAAAGGTTTTTTGACCAAATTTGTTCTTCGTGCGTTGATGGTGAGTGAATGAAGAGTGAAAGAAGTTGAAGAAGAAGAAGAAGGAGATGAAAAGCCAAAGTGATGGATGAATTCAATGAATAATTTTGGGGAAAAAAAAAATTAAATTATCATTATTTAAACGAAAAATTTTCATAATTTTTTCATTTCATTTTTATTTTAAATATTTATTTTTATTCCATATTTTTTAATCATTTTCACATTTTTAATGAACTTTTTAGCATACCAAAAAAAACATTAAGCAGAAAATGAACTTTGTTCTTCCAATGTCTGCCATCTGCTGCTTCTTCGCTTTGCCATGGATTTGCTACGGTACTTTTTAAATTAAAAATAAAAATAATTAATAAATTTCAAAATAATGAAATTAATTTAAATTAAATTTAAAGGGATCCATTGCAAAGTTGGGATCTACGAAACGTCAGGCTATGCTGCTATTGTGGCGTCCGAATGTGCTGCTGATCAGCAATTTTGTTCAGCGACTGGTTGCGCACTCGGTTGGCACTAATTACCCAATTAAAATTAATGTATTTTAATTAATTACCCTCTTTTAGGCACTGAACATATCATCATGTTGTGGGCTTGTGAGCAGCAAAACGATACTCAAGTGATCGTCAACAAACTTTCTTTTGGCACTTACAACCACACGTGCTTGGCTCAGATTGGGCAGAAGGGTGCCAACATGTCCAATGAAGCGTTCGCTTTTCCCGAGCTGAACGACTTTCTCAAATGATTGGTAAAAAAAAAACAATTTTTGATTAAAAATAATAAAATTATTTTAAATTCAATTAAATGTTATACCCTAAAGTGTCCCTTTTTAGGGCAAAAAATGAGTGAGCATCGGTCGGCTTTCGAATGCCTTTCTCTTTGGCTAATCCATTTTTCTATGATTTGATTCGCACATTTGATAAACTGATCATTTGATAATGTTTTTTTTCACTTTTTGATCGGTTGATTTTGACTGATTAATTATTTATTTATTTATTATTTTTTTCCTAATTGCATTTTATTTGAATTTAACAGTTTTCATTGGTCAATTTGACAGAGGCCTCTTTGAAGCTGTGCATGTGATACGGTACTTTCAATTAAAATTTAAAGGGAGAGAGAGGAAGGGAAAGAGAGGAAGGGAGAGAGAGAGAAGGAGGAGAGTGAGAGAGAACGAAAGAGAGAGAGAGAGAGAGAACGGAGAAAGAGAAGAAGAGTGAGAGAGAAATAAAGATAAATAGAAAAAAAGCAGACAGAGAGTGAGAGAAAGAGAGGGAGGTGGAGAGAGAGAAGAAAGAGAGAGCAAAGAGAGAGATAACGAAAAAGCAGGAAAGAGAGAGAGAGAGCAGAGAGAAAACAGAGAGAGAGAAAAAAGAGAGAGAGGAGGGAGAGGAGAGAAGAGAGAAGAGAAAAAAGAGAAGATGAGAAGAAGAGAGAGGAAAGAGAAGAGAAGAAAAAAAAAGAGATAGAGGAAGAGAAAAAGAGAAAGGGCGTAGAGAGGAAGCGAAAAAGAAGGAAAGAGAGAGAGAGAGAGAGCAGAGTGAAAACAGAGAGAGGAAAAAGAGAGAGAGCGGAGTGAGAGGAGGGGGAGAGAGAGAAAGAGAAGAGAAAAAAGAGATAGAGAGAACAGAAAAAGAGAGATGAGGTGAGGAAGAGAAACATAAAGTTCGAGAATGAGAAAAAAAAAGCGAGAAATAGAGAGAGAAAGTGAGATATAATGGAAAATGCGAGAGTGAGTGAAAGAGTAAGTGATACAATGGGATGAAAGATTAAAGAAAAAGAAAGCGAAGGACAGAAGAGTATCGAGAGAGAGAGAGAACGAAGAAAGAGAAAAAGAGAAAGAGAGAGAGGAAGAGAGAGAGAAAGAGAAAGAGAGAGCAGAAAGAGGGAAAGCAGAGAGAGAGAGAGAGAGAGAGAAAGGGAGAGGGAAAGAGGGAGCAGAGAGAAAGAAAAAGGGAGAGAGAGAGAGAAAAGGGGAACAGGAGAGAGAGAGAGAAAGGGGAGAGGGAAAGAGGAGAGAGAGAATGAAAAAGAAAGAGAAGGGAGAGGGAAAGAGGGAGAGAGAGAATGAAAAAGAGAGAGAACGAGAGAGAGAGAGAACGAAAGAAAGAGAAAAAGAGAAAGAGAGAGAGGAAGAGAGAGAGAGGGAGAGCAGAGAGAGAGAGAGAGAAAGGGAGAGGAAAAGAGGGAGAGAAAGAAAGAAAAAGGGAGAGAGAGAAAGAAAAGGGGAACAGAGAGAGAGAGTGAGAGAGAGAGAAAGGGAGAGGGAAAGAGGGAGAGAGAGAATGAAAAAGAGAGAGAATGAGAGAGAGAGAGAGAGAGAGAGAGAGAGAGAGAGAGAGAGAGAGCAAAGGGAGGGAGGGAGAGAGAGACAGAGAGAGAGAGAGTGTGTTGAAAGAATAATTACATATTTTCATTAGTTATGGGAAAATATTTTTTGAATTTGGTGATGAATCATTGAATTAAATTAAGCAAAATCACTGGGAATCGCTTTCAGTTTATCCACCAATTGCTTTAACCATTCATTTTGGTCATTCATTCATTCGTAACTTTATTTATTTTTATTTTTTCGTATAGTCAAATAAAATAAAAAAATTTTGGGTTTTTAATAAAAAAACAATTATCAATTAATTACCATCCTTGGCATTTTCTTTGACCAAAATGTAAGATAATTTTTCAATGCCAAAAACATTCAAAGTGAATATAAATGATGAAAAGATTAAAGAAAATTCGGAAGGGCAAAAATGTAACCTTCTTAATTGTTTGAGATTTGTCAATCCGAATTTTAAAATATGAATTGACATGAATTAAGGAAATCTTTTCGGATTTAATTTTCAAATTAAAAGAAAATAATGATTTTAATTTTAATATCAAAATTACTGTAAAAAGTGACAACAAAAAAAGCTCTTTAATCAGAAACAAATTCGAATTCGATTTTTTTTTGACAAATTTTAATAATAATTTTTTTAAACAAGGAAAAAGGTTGCCATTTTTTGTTAAAAGCGACTACAAAAAGCCCTTTTAATGAAAACTCAAAATGCGAAACAAATTCGAATTCAATTTTTTTTTTTGACAAATTTTAATTAAAAAAAAAGTTTGCCAATTTTTGGTTTGCAAAGCCAATTCATTGGTTGAATATTATCCTATCCCTGTCCCCGGCAGGGATAATGCGAATCCCCGATCCGGGGATCGAAATAACGGAGACGAAAATCCCCCGAAATCCCCACGTCACCGCCCCCCCCCCCCCCCACTAATGGCTTTTAGCCAAGTGCAAACACAAAAAGTGATAATGGGCCAATGCCAATATATGACTCATTTGTTAATGGGGAAAACAGTTTTTGTGGACTATAATTTTGTTTATGAATCAGTGAATAATGTCAAGAGAAATCACTGGGAATCGCTTTGATCATTCATTTAATTTTGTCCATTCGTTTAATTCGTATTGTCAAATAAAATAAAATTTATTTTAAATTTAGCGCATATTAATTTATTTGTTTCCCCTAAACAAAAAAAAAAATTAAAATGATCGCTCCATTGATCACCATGTGTGTCATCGCGTCTTTGATCACCAGTTGTCAAGCATTCTCAGCCGATTTGACGGAATTGGTCCAAAATGTGAGAAAATTTTAATTCAAAAATAATTTTAAAATATTAAATCTAAATCTTCGAATGATCAAAATGTTATCTTTTTTAATTATCCCTAATGAAAAAAGGGTCCTAGGCCAATTTTAAATATTAAAATAATTCAAGTAAAAAATAAATCAAAATTTAAATGAAAAAAATAAAGCAAAAGTTTCTTTTTTGACAAATTTAAATAATAAATTTAGAAATAAAGCATGTTAAATTGTCAAAAAATGACCCATTAATTATACAATAATCTCCAAAAATGGTAAAAGAATTCGCTAATTTGCATGACCTTTTACCTTAAATGTTAATCATGGGTCCAAAATTAATTGAATGAAACTAATTGATAGCTTTTTCCTCTTTAGGCCAAGGAATACGTGGAGAAAGTGGATGAAGAATTCATCACCGCATTGGACGTGGGGCCGTTCGATGAATACACAGGCCCATTGGGCACCAGGCCTGATCTAATTACCGCTGTAATGGTGTTCGAATACGCATGTGGGTCGGACACGGAGCCCTGGTCGAAGGTTAGGAGCAATTTGACATGGCAACAAATGTTTTTTCAATGATTTTTAAGGTTGGCTCGGTTTTTCTCGGAATTGCTTGCCTGCTTTCAATGCGTAAGTTTTCCATAAATTCACAAAAAAGGTTTCTGCTGCTGGTAGTTAATCCGTTTTTTGGAAAGCAAAAGTCCAACATAAAACTCCAAAATAATGTTTTATTCCTTTTATTTTGGTGGATATTATTGCTAAAAAACAATAATTTCTGTTTTTAAGTCAGATTGGCAAAAAAAAAAAGAAGAATAAATGAAAAAATGAATAATTATTTAAAAAGATTTTCATCATAAGATTTTTCTAGCTGCTTTTCATATGTGTTGCGAGAATCACGACGCGTGAGTTGGCTCAGTTTTATTTGAAAATATAAAATATTTGGTTGGGATTGGATAGGTTTTTACCCAGGGCTGCCAGATCTGAGGCTTTAGCCTCATTTTGTGGTTTTTTGAGAAATTTTGAGGCTTTTGTGGTTTTTTGAGAAAAACCGCAAAATAAAGAACTTTTTTAATGAAAATATGCTAAAAAATGGTCAAAATTCTAAATTTCTCCCCCGGCGGCGCCTATGGGCACCGCCGGACCATAAAAATCCTTTATTTTCTTAAAAATTTGCTCAAAAAAGTAAAAATGATCATGGACAATCAGAAATATAATATTTGAACATTTTAAAAGTGTTTTGAATAAATTTGTAAAAACGAGGCTTTTTGACCCAAAATGAGGCTTTTTTGCTTGCCAAATGAGGCTTTTGAAAATTTTCATCTGGCAGCCCTGTTTTTACCTGACAAAAAATAGTTTAAATCACCATGTGCATCAGGGAATTGTGAAAAGTAAAATAAAACACAAGACGGGGGACATGCGAAAATAGAGACCAAAATTGCGAAAACCACGCCTGAATGTATTTTAATCGAAAACCGAAGCTAAATAGAGATATTTCCAAGAAAAAATTTTCAAGTTAAAAAAATTAATAAAGATAAATGTATTTGAAAAGGATCTCTTAATTAATATAAGCAAAAAATATTTCAAAAATTTGTTTTCACTTTTTTAATCAAAAATGGTCAAACATTATGGAAACCAGAACATGGAAATTTTGTCAAATCCGCCATTTTAGCTATTTTCCAATAAAACATGCCATAACTTTGTTCAAAAGCAATGATATTTTACACCCAAACTTTTTTCGTGACCCCTTTTTCTCATAAATTCACGGCTTTGTGCACCTATGAGCAAGTGACCAACAATACTGTAATTAATACTTACTTATTATAGCCTTTCTTGGCAATACTAATTATTTCGTTTGACTAATTTTAACTCTTTTCGATTTAAGCTGCTACGACAAGTGCGGTTCCGAAATGCAAGATTGTGAAAACAGCTTTTGCATGTGTATGACAAAGGTAAATTACCCTAATAATTTTTCCAAATTTTTGCTATTTCTGTGCGAAGCGGGGCAAAAACCGCGTCTGAGAGAAATTTGAGAAGCGATAATAAGTTCTTTTTTTTGTTAATCAAATCCGTGCTGGATATTGTTTCATAAAAGTGCCAATTTAATAGTTTTTCGAGAAAACTCGTCATGCTTTTCTTAAACACAACCAAATTAATTACGCTTGGAATGCTCTACTCACCTGAAAAGGTGGTAAATATCCAACATAGATTCCCAGACTCAAAATTGCACACTAAGCCAAGCAAACCTAAGTCTAGGCGCTCGCCTAAAGCTAAGGCCTAGCCTAAGCCATTGTACGAGTTGCCTTTATAAATTCTCGTAAAGCTGAGTTGTTGTCAATTAGCCGAATTGTCCTATCAGCTGAATTGTCTGTCAGCTGATATGTCCTCGGCTGAATTGTCCTAGGTTGAGTTGTTGTCCCCAGCTGACTGATCCTAACGCAAACACTATAGATTTTCTCAGGTGCTGAAGGCGACTAAACCATCCAAAAAAAGCGTTTAATCCGATTTTTTTTGGGCCGGTTTAAAACTCAAAAAACTGCCCAAAAAATCAGCCAAAAAATCTTTTAATAAATTTTGAGCAAATTTGACATTATTTGAAAGCTCTTGACGAGCTAAGGCTAAAAATCTTCTGTAGTCTCGCCCCACCTACTGGCATCCGTAGTCGAGTGTACGCTTGCTTTTAGCGCAATAAGCTAAATTCAACCTTTTAACTTTGACCCTCTTTTATCATTTTTCTGATTAATAATGCCAAATTTGTATTAAATTTGTTTTGGCTAATTTTGAGGCAATTTTCATGATTTAAACTGGTTCAAAACCTATTTAAACTCTGCCATGCAGTTTTGGATTTTTTCCTCATGAAAAATGTAAGAAAAATTCACTCAGTTTTCAGAAAGTTGTGCCCCGAAAGTTGAAAAATGGGATGCATTTTTGAAAAATGATTAAATTTCTCAAATTAAAGAATCAAAGAGGCTATGTATTAATGAACCAGCACCCTTCAAATCCAATAAGCTTAGTATCATTCCAATGCTCTGAACAAAAACTAAAGCTCGGAATGGTTGGCAAAAAGTAAAAGACAGTTAAAATGAAATATACAAAAATTCTCAATTTTCTGCAGTTTTTAAGCTTCCTAATCGCTTAGAAAATGGCTGAGAAAACTTTTAAACATATGTATATAATTTTGAATGATATGTACCAATTTATAGAATTTGATAGACAAAAAAAAAACAATTATGGCAATTCAAACTTTTCTCAGACGCAATTGAGCCCGGCGAGGCGTGGAAATGTAAAATAAGGAACCTTTTTTAGCTTAAAGAATTTTGGCAATAACATTAATTGCAAATCAATTAAATTTTAAAGGTCGTCATTGATTTTCTAGTTTCTATTTAATATTTTTAAGACAATCGAAAATTTTATTTTTTTGGGGGCTTTTTGTGCCTAACAAATAAGTTGCCTATTTTAGGGGTTTGAAAAAATTCTTATCAAAAATGCAACAAAACGAAAAACACACCCCTAAGAAATGACCCAAAAAAATTTAGAAATACACCCCTAAGAAGTTTTTACGTATTTGTTACCTAAAAAGTGTTAATAAAAAATTTTATTTGCCTATTTTTGTTCCTATTTTGGATTTTTGTGCCTTTTTAGGTGCCTATTTTGCGATTTTTTGTGCCTAAAAAAGGGAAGCCCTATTCATAAATTATGTTTTCGACAAACATATTTAAAAAATTTATTTTTATTGCTAGGCTATGTTTTTTTATTTCAATTTAAGATCCAAATTAAATCAAAATTTGGTCACAATTTATTTCTTAATTATTTTTTCGGGGAAGACTTTTTTTTGTTCTTACATCATTTGTTGGTATGCCTTATTAAAAGGGATTGCCAAGAGGAGAATATTTGGGTATTTTAGCACTGATTTTAGCACATCTCTCTCCCTTTATTCTTTCCAATGTTTTTTTTAGGAAAATAAGTAAAAACCTAAAAAATCTTAGCCTTAAAAATCTTATTTAAAAAAATTAAGCATTAAAAATATTATCTAATTTATTGAAGGAAAATTAAATAATTTTGCAGGCGGGCTTGGTGGGCGGTCCACATTGTAGTCCTGTGGGGATAGCGCATTGTGTCGCTACCACCGCTGCGGGACGCAACGCATTTAACATTGCACAGGTGAAAATTTGTAACCAAAGTTATTATTAGAGACCGGATTTTTGAAATGGCCGGGAACGGGACTTGGAAAATTGACCGGGACGGGATTCCGGGACCGAGACTCCCGTCTTTCCGGGACTCCCGGTCCCAGTTGATCCCGCCGGGAGCGGAACTTCTTCAAAATTTGTGCGCTTTTTCAAAAAAAATTTTGGACAACAAAGGGGGAGGGGTCCGGCGGTGCCGATAGGCGCCGCCAGGAAAAATTTTGTAATTTTAATGCGATTTGTTAACAGATTTTCTCAAAAAGACCAAATTTTGGCATTCTGCGTCAATTTTTTTAAGAGAATAAGGATTTTAGGGGTCGGTGGGAAGCTTTGCAGATATTACATCCTTAAGAGATTTTCAACAAAATTTCAATTTTGAATATGGATTTTGAGATCTTTTTAACAATGGAAATTGTACAAATTTCCAAAAATCCATTAAGTTTTATCTTCGAACTTTGAAATAAAGATTTCAGTCAAAATAATTATTAATTTATTCAAATCTGCGTTATTTTCACTGGTGAACCCGGCCCAAATGGCCGGGACCGGGACTTGGAAAATGAACCGGGACGGAACCCCGGGACCGGGACTCCCGTTTTACGTGGACTCCTGTTCCCGGTGGTTTGTCCAAAATAACCGGGACCGGGAGTCCCGGCAAAATCTCGGCGGGATCCCGATTCGTCCGGTTTCTCGTTATTATGATGGCCGAACAAAAAATCAAAAATGAGTCTCTGTTTTAAAAATAAAACAAACAGAACGTATAGGTTATTCCAGAGATGTGATCGAAGATTTTGCAAAAACATGAAATTTTGCAAACATGCTTCAAATCAATTATTTTTACATTTATATGATCAAAAATTTATCAAATATTATATTTTTTTCACCTCCTTATCGAATTTAACAATTTTGGGGAGTAAATAAGCAAATCGTAAATTTCAGTGCATTCGGGAGCAGATGTTTAACAAATTTTTTACGGCGTTTTTTCGTGCTAAATATGCTGGGTCGTCGGGTCCAATCTTCACTGCTTCCCCTTCTCCGGCATTTCGAACTGACGACTTTTCCGTCTCTGGCTGCATTTGTTGTCGCTGTCTCTTATTACCTTTCTTGGTTCAAGTGCCGTTTTTCGGGTCCGACCTGTGTTTTTATCCTTTTTCTTCCCTATAAAGTTTTTCGGTGTTTTGTCCAAATTTTGGCCATCAACAACAAATGTTTTTAAAACGATCAATGAAAAATTCTCGGGCATTGATGCGGATGAGAAGCCTATGATGTTGTTGCTAACTTCGTCGAGCATTTTAAAGCCTAATTGTTTCAAGACATTCGTGCCGAAAAGCAAATCGTAGCCAAAAGATGACTCTGCGACGAATATACGAAGTTTCGTGCTTAAAGGCCCGCGCCCAATTGGCAGAGAAACAATTCCAAAGCACTTCACTTCCTTTTCGTTTATGTCGATGACTTAACTTTTGGAGCGGGAGATCAAATCCTTTTTGCATACTTTGTCCATGATTTGAGAGAAAATTTTGGCCGAAATCAGTGAAATTTGGGATCCGCCGTCCAGCATGGCATCCAACTTACATCCAAACACCGAGACTTTGGCTGCCAAAATTTTTCCAACAGCAGGGCTTTCTACCAAAAGTCTACCCTTTTCCGACTCATTCGTTGCGTTCCAAAAGAATTTCTCGATTTCGGATCGGTGCTCCAAATTTACGGCTCCGACAAACAAATTTCCACTTTTCGATGCGCAACGGACTAACCTTGAGACGCGTTCGCCCAGCTGATCAATGGTTTCGTTCGGCCGAAGCCAGACTACTTGCATCAGTTGGTAAACGCCGTCAGTTGTTTGACATCTGTGTCGTCCAACTGTCGGATGATCGCTCTTCTGATCAGTTGATAATCACGGCGATTTTCAGCAACCGCGGAATTGAAAGCTCTCTAACAGATTTTTGTCCAAAAATAACCAATATTGCGCAAACCTTATATTTTCTTGATAAAATTGTGACATTCTGCCATACAATTTCAAAATTATGAGTTTATTTAAGAACCAGAAAAAATTTTGGTCGCTACCTCCAAATCAGACAAATCAGGACAGATCGCACTCCTGACTGAGTTATTCCCGACACCGGACACTGCAACCAGGACAAACTCAAATCCCAACCCTAACCACGACATCTTTGGCCATTTTTCGGGCGTTATTCCAAAGATCAGACTCTTCCAACCTGGGTAAACCTTGACCCAAACTCCGACTCGGAGCCGATGTTAACATTCACTCCATAAGAATAGCATTTTTATGAGGAAAATGGCAAAAAAAAATTGTTAAATTTAATTGCTTTCTGGCATATTAAAGAGATTAGTCCAAAGTAGGGTAGGACGGGACTGAGACCGGGCCGGGAATTCCCGGTCCTCCGAGGTCCCGGTCCCGGGTTGGGGGTCTGAGTGAAAAATTACTAATCTCCTTCAAGGGCGTAGCCAGACCCTTGGCTTTAGGGGGGGGGGGGGGCAAAAATTCGATTTTTAAGGGTGCATTTTTCTTTTTCAGCCGATTTTAAGGGATGTATTTTTGGTTTTTTGAAATCCCGAATTAAGGGGTGTAATTTACAAAATTTTTCGCCAAAAAATAATATTTTTTGCCATTTTGGCCTCAATTTTTCAAAAATATGGTAAAATGGGGGTTCGGCGGTGCCGGTAGGCGCCGCCGGGAAAATTTTTGAGTATTTTAATGCAATTTGTTAAGAAAATTTCTTAAAATTTCAAAAAATTACTGAAAATTTTTTGAATTTTGTTTTTCTATACTCATTGGTTTCCTATCGACAAAATACGATTCCTCTTTTTTTTAATTGACGCATATTTTATCATTTTTTAAAGAAAATCCGTACAAACTGAGCATAGTAATCCCAAAAAACAAGCCATTTTTGTTGAAAATCTGTTAATTAACAAATCACACTCAAATTTCAAAATTTCCCCCGGCTGCGCCTATCGGCACCGCCGGACCCCTTTCTTTGCCAAAAGTTTTTTTGGAAAAAGCGCGCCGAAACAAAGTGATGTGAAAAGCAAATATGTATTTCTAATAATATTCGATCATTTGAGTCAAAAAATAATTCTTTTTGAAAATTTTCATTAATTTAATTGAGCTTTAACTTTGGGATTTTAATAAATAAAAAAAAATTTACTTTTGTATTATTTTCAATATAAATAAATTAAAACTAATTTCGATGAATCACTCATTTTCCCACTTTCGTTTTCGTTTTGTACGATTTAATCGGACAAATTATGCATATCAAATGATCACTTAATTATTTATTCCATTTTTATTTTGTTAGCCATTGGGAAAAGCACATTTAGGTGAGTCATCATAATTGGGAAATGCATTTTACGAACAAATCATTTCCATTTTCATTTTCATTCCATCCCAATTCCCCAATTCATTTTAATAAAAATATTTCCAATAATTTAATTCTTCCAAAAATGTCCCCCAACAAATTCGCGCTTCTCCTTTTGTTGATTAGCTTCAACATTTCTGTGGCCAACGGATTGAAAAGCCCATTCTCCGAGCTCAAAAAATTCTTTGAGACTGTGAGAAAGAAAAATTTGTGAGGGCTTAGCCAAAAAAAATAGATAGTAAAGATTCAATCCAAGAAAATTGGGCATTGAATTAGGAAAATGAACAAATTAGCCAAATTTTAATTGGCATATAAACAGAGAAAAATGTTTTTGAATGAACTTTTTCCTACGTATTTGTTCATGCCTTAAACAAATTAATACGAACTTTTCAAAAATCCTTGGTTAGTCAATTTTTCCAAATAGTTGGCGCAAAATAATTTAATTGAAAAATTCTTTTCTATTTTAACTAAAAGTTATTGAAATGAAAAAAATTTGCATAAAGTTTCTTTCCTCACACTTTTCCCCCTAATTTATACTTGGCTAAGCTCTCACTGATCAGAAAAGATTTCCTGATCAAAATCTCTCACTCTCTCTCTGTAGGCGATCTCTGTGGTGGCCGAGAAGGCCAAAGAAGCGGTTGAATTTGTGAAAAGCACCTTTTGGGTAAGAATTCCAAGCCCAAAAAACAGATATTGTATTATTAATTCATTAAATGCCACAGCATTTTAACAAATCTCGAAGAATTTCTCGAGTCAAGGGATTGAATGTATTCGCAGATTCCTTTCTTTTCTTTTGAAAATAAAGTAGAAATATTTAAAAAAAATTGAATTTTCATTTCAAACCTTTTTTTTTAATTTTAGGAGGACGCCTGCTGCAAAGGTATGTTAATTAGGTTATTTAAAATTTTATATTAACAAAATGAAAAATCAATAAAAAAAATATGCTAATTAGTTTCAAAACGAAAATTTTTTTTTGAAATTAGCCTTAGGTTTACGCTTAGGCTATATTTTTAAAAGCGAGCATGTTAATTAGAATGGCCGATTTGAATGGATTAAATTATAAGGAAGTTGGGTTTTGATAGTTGTGGAGGACCAAAAACAAAAATAAAAAAATTTTTTTTGAATATTTAAAATTCGGTCGTTTCCCGAGTTTTCGTCAAAAACCGGAACGTAATTCCGGAATACGCTTCCACCAATGGTCGCCAATACAAACTTGGACCCTATTAATTAATAATTTTAATTATAAAAATTTATAGAAAACTTGAGCTCATGCCTTAGCCTGCAAGATACGTAAGTTGGAGTCGTAATACAAAAATAAGTTCCAATTGTTTAATGATTGAAAAAAATCAAACTGAAAACTTTTAATTTAATTATTTCACATTAAATAATTTAGCTGCTACAAGAAATGCGGCAACACGCAGCAACAGTGTGATAATGCTTGCCACAGATGCTTAGTAATTAATTAAGGACTAATTATATTTTATTACTTTAATATCTTTTAAAATTGAAAATATTTTTAAAGAGGTCTCCCGAATGTAAGGACACCAGTGCCTTTGCGTGTTTGGTGCTTGGGATGGCCATGGATGAGAAGATATTCAAAGAAGAACAGGTAGTAAATTATGAATGCAGAAAACAACCAAAACATTTACAAAATATAACGTTTTGAGATATTTTTGTTCTTTCTATTTAATTGATACTAATTATCACAATGCGTGACAATCACTCAAAACCATTAAAATAAAAAATATATAATAAAAACCAGGAATGCGGCGCATAATAAAAGCTGAAAAATGCAGAACATTTTTTATTTCTGAAATTTCTGTACATAATAAGATTATGTATTTTTTGAAATTTAAATTATTAATTTAACAAATTTTTCTTTGTGATTAATAGGGGCGAAGGTCTTTGGGGACTAAATTCCAATTTTTGACAAATTTTTGCTTTGTTATGTCACTTATCAAAGATAAAATTATATAAATTTTGTGACAAGAAACTCTCTTGTTTAACACTTTCGCTTGCAAAAGCGGTCTCTTGTTTTGACACATTATAAATTTTTTTATCAAATTTAGGAACGCAGCTGTCATTGCGAAGGTTTGCAAATTAATTTGAACTAATTTTTGGCAATTAACTCTTCTTGATTTAAAAACTAAAAATATCTATTTTATTTATTGTAGAAATCCATATTTTAGAAAAATGAGATTTACATTCATATTTTATTAGTTATTCAATCCATATTTAAAACTTTCTGTTTAAATTCATTTTATATAGAACTGGTAAAACAGTGCTGGCAACAGCGCGATGAGTAAGTTTTATGTACATAAAAAAACAAAATATATCGTAAATTTAATCATTTTCTTCGTATTAGCTGCTTCTCAGTGTGCGGCAACAATCAAGACGATTGTGAACAGAAATACTTGATGTGCTGGGTAATATTTTAATTCATATCATAAAATTGTTATAATAATGCATTTTTTCCATTTGAGTGATTTAAGAAAATTAAAAAATAATCAACAATATTAAAAAAAAATTTTTAGGTGCCCAAACGCGCCCAATGTGATATTACCTATTTCAATGATGACAAGAGCAAAACTCAAAACGACGAACGATTCAAGGAATTGCAGGTAAATGTTTTTCTAGAAAATACTCTATTAAATCAAATTTATAAACAGGGATGGGCTTTTTAGGTGCTATAAATCGCGAAAAAGGTAGCAAAAAAAATTGCTAAAATAGATGCCTAAATTGGAACATAATTGCTCAAAAATAACAAAATTTCGCAAAAAAAAAACTCATTCTTTATCCATTTCGCAAGCACAATTGCAATCAAGGTCATTTCAATGATTTTGATATAAAACTTTTTTATTGCATTAAAATTTACAAAAAAATAGAAAATTTTACCGGCAGCATCTTGCGGTACTGCCGGACCCCAATTAAGCATTTTTTTTCAAAATTTGACACAAAAATGGCAAAATTAGACATTTTTGGCGAAAAAGGCTAAATTCCTGCTTTTTCCCACTATGCCAAAATTTCAAAATTGTTTATTTTTTGATCATGGTAAATTCTTTGAAAAAACGCCAAATAGTTCCGAAATAGTTTTTTAAAATGTTCACTATCCAAAAATTTTTGTTAAAAAGTTTAATAGGTCCAAATAGTTGAAAATAGTCGCTAAAAAGTCGCTCCAAAACAACAATTGTTTCGAAAAAAGTGTTTTTTGCGTTAATCTTTGATACAGCAGTAATTACGTTAGCTTAAAATCTTTGTTTTTAAGAAATTTACTTTTTCCATTTGAAGGAAAAAGCCTGCAAACACCAGCAGAAGAAGTCCTTATCCGATAAATTGGTGAGTTTCAATTAGAAAATGAAAAAATTATTATAAAAATATATATATATCATTAATTAATTACCACAATTGCCAATGTTTCTTTTGCTGGGGTGAGAATTCTGTTCAATTTCAGTGTTAATTTTAATCTCCTTCGGCAGTGCCCGATTATTTAAAAGCCTCATTAAAAAACAAATTAAGTTAAGTTCGTGTATTTTTGGGATTTTCAATCATTATTTTCGAATATTTGTTTATTTTTTAAAGAAATTGTTAAAATAATAATGAAAAAAAAGATTGTTTTATTCAAATTACTTTGCACCTTTAGGAGAAGCCCGAAAATGGTCAGATGGAGAAGAGTGTTGGAGTGAATTCCTCCTCTGATGGTGAATTTAAATTTATTTAAATTATCAATTCTTAAAATTCTTAAATTTGTCATTTCAAAAATTGAAAATTGTTCTTGAGATATAAAATGAAGAAATATGGCCATAAAAAATGGCCAAAACCCATGAAGACCCAAAAACATCTACAAAAAATTTTGATATAACGCCAAAATATGGCCATAAATATAGAAAAGGAAAAATATGGAAACAATAAATAAGCCAATAAACTTTTAATAAAGCTAATAACTGTTTGTTCATGCCTTCACAGTTAAAAAAAAGTGGGAGGATTTTCAAATAATTTACGGATTTACACAATTAGTCGTTCATTTTAAAATTAAAAATAAATGTTTTAATTCGTTTTCAGTGCCGCCAAATGCCACCACCACTGCGCTTACTGCCATTCCGCTCCCCTGAAGCGAAGGAAAATGAAGAAAAGGACAAGGACAAACAAATCCAAGTCACCACAGCCATAATCAAATCCAAATTCCTCCATAATCATCCAAATCCGCCATAATTAATTCCGAATTCGTCTTAATCAAATCCAAATCCGCTCCGCCAAATCATGTCCAAATCTGCCATATTCAAATCCAACCGCCATAATCAAATCCAAATCCGCTCCGCCATAATCCTGTCAAAATTCGTCATAATCAAATCCACTCCGCCATAATCAAATCCAACCGCCATAATCAAATCCGCCATTCAATTCTTAATACGCCAATCATTATATCTTAATTTATTATTATTATAATTATTTTTTTACTAAATTATTTTATTCATAATTTATTTTAATGTTTTTGCTTTCATTTGGGTTTATTCTTTTTTATTTCATTCAATTTATTCATTTAATCAATTTATCCAAAATTCGATCGGGAAAATGCTTATTTCATTGTAATATGAATTATATTTTTTAATAAATTGGCATTTAAATTTCATTAAATGGAATTATTTATTTTTTGAAATGGCGTCACTTTTTAAGCATTCCTTCTGTGTGAGTTTATTTGACGCGAAACATTGAAAATCCTCGTGTTTTGGCTCCAAAGCCTATGGTTCAATGGCACTTTGTACAAAAGGCATCTCGTTTTACAAAATAAAGCTTGCAACCAAAAATAGCATTTTGTTTAAGAAATTATTTATTATTATTATATTGTTTTTAGTAACCCAGACACAACCCATTTTTGGTGAAGAAAATCTGTCGGGTGGCCAAATTAATGCCACAGCCGGCAATGTCATTAACATTAAATGAAATTTCCTCTTTATAACCCATTGATTTGCCATTAACAGTAAAAAAGCCATCGCTTAAATATGCAATAAGTGCCAATGTTAGAAAATTGTTTCTGTTTTTTGACGGCAAATCCAAAGAACAGCTGATCGTAAGGGGAACTAAAATAAATTTGTAATGCCAAAATAAGTTCGATTGGTTAATGGTTGAAAATAAGCAAAAATGAAACATTTAATTATTAACAATAAATAATTTAGCTGTAACTCAAAATGTGGCAATACGATGCAAAAGTGTGATGATGAGTGCACCAAATGCTCAGTAATTAACGACAAGATTATATTTTATTACTTATATTTTTTGAAATGAAAATAATTTTAAAGAATGACAAAATACGTGAGTCTCCCGAATGTAAGGAAAATTTCGCCGATGTGTGTTCGCCGAGTGGGTTCATGGCATTGTTCCATGGGAAGGCATTCGAATTTGAACAGGTAGTAAATTATTAATTGAAAAAACAACAAAACCATTTACAAAATGATCATGTTTTGGGATATTTTTGTTTTATTTAAATTTGTTAATTGTGTTAATTCATGACATCACTTAAAATCATTAAAATAAAAAATTGAATAAAAAACTAGAGATGTGGCGGCGCATAATAAAAGCTGAAAAATGTAGAACATTTTCAATTTCTGAATTTTCTGTACATAATAAGCATAATGGAAGATTTAGAAAAATGAATAGGCGGTGTTTAACAAATTTTCTTTGTTTCAAAGATAATTAATTTTATATAATTTTTGTGACATAAACTCTTGTTTTATTTAATCACACTATCTCGGAAATGTATATATACATATTTTCTTCTCTGGATTTTTTTTTTTTTTGAGTTTAAATATGAAATGTTAAAAATGAAAAGAAATTTAACATAAATTTAATCTTTTTCTTTATTTAGCTGCTTCTCAGTGTGCAGCAAGAAGCAAGACTTTTGTGATGTAAAATACTTCAATTGCTTGGCAATATTTTCATTCATATTCATAATATTATTAAAATAAATGTAACTTTTTCCATTTGATTGATTTAACAAAATAATAATAATAATAAATAAACAATATCAAAATAGAGTTTTTTAGATGAACATACGCGGCGTCAAATGTAAAGAAGCCCGCTTTTACAGTGAGGACGACATCAAAACTCGAAGCCATGAAGAAATCAAGGAAATGCAGGTAATTATTTTTCTAAAATTGCTCTATTAAAAACAAATTATAAACAGGAATGCGATTTTTAGGTGAGTAAAATCGCGAAAAAAATACCTAAAAAGTTCGAAAAACTGCCAAAATTCGAACATAATTGCTAAAAATGCCAAATTCTCAAAAATCTCATTCTTTATCCATTTCGCTAGCACAATTGCAAATCAAGGTCATTTCAATGCTTTTTGGTGTAAAAGTTTTTTTATTGATTAAAATTAAAAAAAAAAAATTTTTTTTCCCGACGGCACCTTGCGGCACTGCCGGACCCCAATTAAGCATATATTTTTTCTTCTAAATTTGACACAAATATGGCAAAAATAGTCAATTTTGGCGAAAAACTGTTAAATACCTGCTTCTTTCCGCGATGCCAAAAATTTCTAATCGTTATTTTTTGATGGCAAATTCTTTGGAAAATCGTCAAATAATTCCAAAATAATTATTTTATATTTCACAAGTTTCAAAATTGTTGTTTAAAAGTTTAATAAGTCAAAATAGTTGAAAAATAGTCGCTAAAAAGTTGCTCCAAATCGAAAATTGTTCGAATAAAAATACCCTATTTCCTGAATTAGTACCCCCCCCTGAATTAGTACCCCCCCCTGAATTATAACCCCCCTTTGGAGGGTGGTTTAAAAATATAACCCCCCCTGAATTAGTACCCCCCCCCTGAATTATAACCCCCCTCCAAAAATATTTTTTTCCAAAAATAGGTAAGCCAACTTTTTGTATGGCCAAGAAACCCTAAAGGGCAATCATACAGTCATGGTCATATGTTTATAATATTTTTTAATTCCGAAAATAATTTTAAATAAAATTTTAGTAAGCTCTTTTATAGGCCTACAATCTTAACCGTTCTGTAGCATTTTTAATGGGCTTTCAAATGATACCAAACATTAAGCTAAATACCGGTTGATGCCCGAATTACATTTGACTTTGTCTGACATACTCCATTTTCGGGTGGTCATATGTTTATAATAAAAATTTTCATTTGATTTAACTCAATATTTAGTTGGCCAAAAATTCTGAAAAAATTCTTGCTAGGCTAACTTTTGATGCTGATCAAAAAAGTCGTTTACAGCAAATTGATCAGATCACTCCTTCATGGTGATCCGGAAAGTCAAAAATGGCTTGAAATCGGGAAAATTTTAAAAAAAAATTCCTAGGGGGTTGTAAAAAATTTTCTGAAAAATTTGAGTAGGCCTATCATAAGGGGTACAAAATTCTCTACAGAATTACCTTTTGAATATTGGGTCTACGACTTATAGTCGCCTAGGTATGGGCACTTTAATTTTGATGTTGATCATCTCTACTGTAAAATGCACTATTTTCTTAAGAAATACAGTACTTTTTGTAGACACCGAAATTTAAGTGCCCATACCTCAAAAGGTATAAGTCGTAGAGACTTGCGGTCTTTTGCATATTGTAGAGCATTTCATGCTCTTTCAGATGTTTATGCTGATTTTTTTCAGAAAATTTTTTACAACCCCCTAGGAATTTTTTTTTTAAATTTTCCCGATTTCAAGCCATTTTTGACTTTCCGGATCACCATGAAGGAGTGATCTGATCAATTTGCTGTAAATGAAATTTGGTACAGAAAAAGTTGGCTATTATTAGCTATAAACAAATGAAATCACAAAAAAGGCTCTCTATTATGAGCTAGAAACAAATGTAAAAAGTTCGCTATTTTGGCGAAATGTTACAAAAAAATCGCCATTTTTGCTGGGTTTTTGAAAAATAAGGGTTGAAAAATAAACCCCCCCCCTGAATTAGTACCCCCCCCCCCCTGAATTACAACCCCCCTTTTGAGGGGGGTTGAAAAATAGAACCCCCGGGAGTACTAATTCAGGAAATACGGTAGGTATGTTTTTTGTGTTTATCGCACATTATGTTATCCGCAAAAAAATAGATGAACCCTTAAAAATCTCATCCCTGTTTATAAACAAAGAAACGACATTGATAGATTTGCTTGAAACAAAATATTTCCTTAATTGATACAGCAGTAATAATAGCTTAAAATCTTTCTTTTTAAGAAATTTACTTTTTTTTCCATTTGAAGGAAAAAGCCTGCAAACACCAGAAGAAGTCCTTATCCGATAAATTGGTGAGTTTCAATTAGAAAATGAAAAAATTATTATAAAAAAATATATATATCATTAATTAATTACCACAATTGCCAATGTTTCTTTTGCTGGGGTGAGAATTCTGTTCAATTTCACTGTTCATTTTAATATCCTTCGGCAGTGCCCGATTATTTAAAAGCCTCATTAAAAAACAAATTAAGTTAAGTTCGTGTATTTTTTGGATTTTCTTTCATTATTTTCGAATATTTGTATAATTTTTAAAACAATTGTTAAAATAATAATGAAAAAATCATTTATTTGATTCTAATTACTTTGCACCTTTAGGAGAAGCCCGAAAATGGTCAGATGGAGAAGAGTGTTGGAGTGAATTCCTCCTCTGATGGTGAGTTTAAATTTATTTTATAAATAAATCCTTAAAAAGCTTAAATTAGTCATTTCAAGTTTAAAGCTTGAAAATTGTCCTTGGGATATAAAATGACGAAATATGGCCATAAAAAATGGCCAAAACCCATGAAGACCCAAAAACATTTACAAAAATTTTGATATAACGCCAAAATATGGCCATAAATATAGAAAAGGACAAATATGTAAACAATAAATAAGCAAAGAAACTTTTAATAAAGCTAATACTGTTTGTTCATGCCTTCACAGTTAAAAAAAAAGTGGGAGGATTTTCAAATAATTTACGGATTTACACAATTAGTCGTTCATTTTAAAATTAAAAATAAATGTTTTAATTCGTTTTCAGTGCCGCCAAATGCCACCACCACTGCGCTTACTGCCATTCCGCTCCCCTGAAGCGAAGGAAAATGAAGAAAAGGACAAGGACAAACAAATCCAAGTCACCACAGCCATAATCAAATCCAAATTCCTCCATAATCATCCAAATCCGCCATAATTAATTCCGAATTCGTCTTAATCAAATCCAAATCCGCTCCGCCATAATCCTGTCAAATTCGTCATAATCAAATCCACTCCGCCATAATCAAATCCAACCGCCATAATCAAATCCGCCATTCAATTCTTAATACGCCAATCATTATATCTTAATTTATTATTATTATAATTATTTGTTTACTAAATTATTTTATTCATAATTTATTTTAATGTTTTTGTTTTCATTTGGGTTTATTCTTTTTTATTTCATTCAATTTATTCATTTAATCAATTTATCCAAAATTCGATCGGGAAAATGCTTATTTCATTGTAATATGAATTATATTTTTTAATAAATTGGCATTTTAAATTTCATAAATGCTATAATTTATTTTTGAAATGGTGCCTATTTTTAAGCATTCCTTCTGTGTGAGTTTATTTGATGCGAAACATTGAAAATCCTCGTGTTTTGGCTCTAAAGCCTATGGTTCAATGGCACTTCGTACAAAAGGCATCTCGTTTTACAAAATAAAGCTTAAGATTAAGCTTAAGCCTCGGCCTAGCCTAAAGCTTTGGCCTAAGCCTAACCTAAGCAAGACTCGCCAAACGCAAATTTGGACAAAAATTTATGCCGTTTCTGCCCAATAACGCACCGCCGCTGAGCAATCAAGGTCGAATGCACCCCTAAAAAATGAAAAAATTTCATTCATTTCTATTATTTCTTGACAAGAATTTGTGATTTTAAAAATTATTTATTTCAATACTGATTTGGCTTGATTTTTTTTTTGTTGCTTTTTTAAATAAAATTTGAAAATTTTACACCCGCTAAAATTGAAGCTTTTAGCACTTTTTTCCCATTTTTAGCACCTATTTTGGGAGGTTTTTTGCACCTAAAAATATAATCCCATAATTACAATAGTGAGGCACAATTTAAAGGTCCTTTTAATAATGGATTGTTAAAGGAAAATTTGTTGGAGTGTGTCGCGTTGGAGATTTTTTTAAAACTTCAAAATATGGATATATCGAAAAACCAAATTTCATCTCTAGCAAGATCTGGTTTCAATAAAAGCCTTTAAAATAAAAATTAGTTTTTAATGATTTTGTAATTTTAGCATTAATTCTTTAGTATTTTTCTGCAAAATTTCAACCCATTCATAAAAATTTTGAATTGAATCGCAAAGATGAACATTTTTTAATTAACTTAACAAAAATTAATTTATGTTATAATAAAAGAAAACCAAAAATCGACAAAATTAAAATTAAGTGCAAAAAATAATTAATTATTAAATGAAATAATTAAATTAAAGCCCTCTCCCATTGTTTCTGCTTTCTTCAAAGATTGGCCAATTCCAATTTGAAATTTGGCCCAAAATTCGCCTCGATTTTGTCGTCACGTCTCAGCAAAGAAACAAATGGGAACAATTGGTCAACAGCAGCAGAACAGAATATGGAGAATTGT
Organism: Heterodera schachtii; assembly: GCA_023374025.1. Lineage (NCBI taxonomy): Eukaryota > Metazoa > Nematoda > Chromadorea > Rhabditida > Heteroderidae > Heterodera > Heterodera schachtii. Next base: position 289,881 of record SIJG01000034.1, on the reverse strand, counting down.
AAACAAAATCTAAGGAATCTGTGATCAGAAAAATAAGGAATTACGGTAATAGTAGAGTTTGTCCAATACATTTTGGAAAAAAATAAAAATTTTAAAAAAGCCATGTGTAACGCTTCTTCTTGTGATTTTCGGTCGCTGATCACGAATTTGAGATTCATTTTGACCAATTTCGATTCCCGGACCCGAATTCGAACAAAAAGTCGAAAATTCAAATTTTGTAAATTTGAATTGTTGCTCTAAATTAAAACACGCTAAAATTAGTCACAAATCATTAAAACATCAGAAATGTCATTCAGTATAGATTCAAACACAAAAATAGATTTTAAAAATTTGAATTTTCGGCTTTTTTGTTCGAGTTCGGGTCCGGGATTCAAAATTGGTCAAAATGAAGATCAGATTCGTGATCAGCGAACCAGAAAACCCCAAGCAATTTTTAAAAATTATCTATATATAAAAAATGGGGGGTGGGGCAAACTGCACTATTACCGTAATTACTTGTGGTTTTGGAAAAGTCAAAGGGATTTGCGGATTTTTGTGGTCTAAGGATAAAAAAATTGCAACCAAAAATAGCATTTTGTGTAAGAAATAATTTATTATTATTGTTTTACGAACCCAGGCACAACCCATATTTGGTGAAGAAAATCTGTCAGGTGGCCAAATTAATGCCACAGCCGGCAATGTCATTAACATTAAATGAAATTTGCTCTTTATAACCCATTGATTTGCCATTAATGGTAAAAAGGCCATCGCTTAAATATGAATAAGTGCCAATGTTAGAAAATTATTTCTGTTTTTTCGCGGCAAATCCGAAGAACAGCTCTGATCGTAAGAGGAACTAAAATAAATTTGTAAAAGAATTTCAAAAGAATAAATTTATTTTTATTTTTATTATTATTATTAAAAGGGCTGGCAATTTATGTAAATACTTATTTTGTTCTTGTAGTACGAAAGACACTATCTTTTTTTTCGTATTTTCGAACAAAAGTTGGAACTTTTCTTTACATATTTTTACATAATTGTGAGTTTTTATAACATATTTACATATTTCGTGGTTATTATACATATTTTGGACTATTTATCATTTTTTTTTTTAATTTTACCCGAATTTTTGTGAATTTATAAAATTTCTTGTGAAAATTAAAAAAATTTTCCCTAAAAAACATTTTTTTAAAAAGGAGATACCAGAAATTAATTTTTATATAAGCCTAATTAGATCATTAATTTAGATTTTGTGCTTATTCCATCCTTCACGAAGAATTTTTTTTTAAAATATATCCATTTTAAATTCTTTTTACATATTTCGATAATTTTCTTACATATTTATGTACATATTTGACACTTTTTGTACATATTTTTGTACGCCCTAATTATTACTATTATTTATCTGCTAAATTGGCTAATTATGATAAGAAATCTGCCGTTACCTTTGCATATGTTTGACTGAAAGTTCAAAGTAGAAAAAGCCGGCGGATAATGTTTTTGTCCAACAAAATTGGTGGATAACGAGCGAAGACCGTGCGAAATCCGCCTAATTAAAAGTAATTAATTAAATTAAAATTGAAAAATCTCTATGACGTCTTGCTTAGAAAAGGATGAAAATTAGACCGTTTTAGTACGAGCACAAGTTTTTTGGGCTATAACTTTTTTTGCCAATCAAATCCAACTTTCTTGATATCATTGAATAGCCCTAACAATAAGTGTGCTCTATTAGTCAGTAAAATTTCAAAAAATTTCATTACAATTCAAAAAAGTTATGGCCAGAAGAATTCAAAGTTGTGGTACCGTCTAAACTATTACCTACATATTAAACTCAGTGTGGGCTATCCACGAAAACTCAGTGATTGATAAAATAATTAAATTTAATTATATAAAACTGGTATCAATGAATTTAATTATACGATTAAAATTTAAATATAAATTTAAAATTTTTTTTGCACAAATTTCTTTTGTCAAATGCATCAAATTCATTCATCCATTTATTTACTTCGGAAGCATTTTAAAATGGCAAATTTTATCTTTTCTTTTCTAATTTATATTTAAATTTTAATCTATAATTAAATTCATTGTCACCAATTTATAATTTTATCAATCACTGAGTTTTTTTGTGGATCGACTCAGCACATAGTAACTCATTTAAGGACATTTTCATCTTATTTGAAGTGCAATTGACGACTTTCATAAAACCCCAACATTTCGGGGTCACAACCCTAAATTAAACCGCAGAAAAAATATGTAAAAACATAAAAATCCCAAGTGCGAATTTTAGGTTCGAACTAGGTGCTCTGGGCGTAACTGGATTTTCAATTACGGAAATCCGTAATTACGCCGGTGCTAGGTCGTTTCGTAAAATCCGCCATTTTTGCTATTTTTTCGGCAATACATGGTATAACTTTGCTTAAAACCAACCAAATCTTACATTCTTGGTAACATTCGATAGCCAAGCTTTTTCTCTACTAGCTTGCAAAAATTTAAAAAAATTTGGTCAACTTTAGAAAAAGTTGTATGAAAATAAGTACTATTTCTGCCGATCTAGGGCATAAAATTATGGAAATTCATATTTTTTTCTCGGAATGCGGGGGGCCTGAAACGCACGAAAACCATGTTTTAAGCTTTGTTTGAAGCTTTTAGGATGTAGTTCCATATCCATATCCATATTTTTCATTTTTTGGCATTTAAATTCATATTTTATGTTCATATTTTGGGATTTTTCCAAAAAACCTCTATTAAAACAGCCCACATCAGTTAAATTTGCCTTTTTGACCCCAAAGAATGGAAAAAAAATTTTGTACATATTTTTGCCGTTTTATGTCCATATTTTGCGATTTTTCGTTCATATTTTATTGCCATATTTCACGATTTTATATCCATATATTTTCATTTCTGAAAAGAAAAGCAATTTAATTTATTTTTTATTTTAAAGCAATTTTATTTATTTATTATTTTTAAATTTATTTTTTAAGTTATTTTTATTTTTAAGTAACGTTTAACCAAATTTTAATTTTCTACCGTTTCCCTTTTCTCATTACCATAATCATCAGATGATAAATCGCCACCACTATTTGTTGAATTGGTTGAAATTGACATTTGGCCATAAATGAATATTTTTCTGTTTTTAATCGTTTAATTGGCTTTTATATATTTGAAAAATAATTAATTTAAATCAATATTTAATTTTGCATCATTTATGTAAATGCTGTTCTAATCAATCGCAAATTATTAAAAAACGATAAATGGTTTTCATATTAAAATAAAACAAAACAAATTCAAAAATTGAAAAAAGGTATAAAAATAAAAAAGATAGTAAAAAAAGATAATTAATTAATAAATGAAATAATTTAATTAGAGCCCTCTCCCATTGTTTCTGCTTTCTTCAAAGAGTGGCCGAATTGAATTTGAATGAAAATAAACTTTACATTTGTTAAAAAATCAACATTTTTTAATAAACTTAATTAAACATGAATATAAAATAATTAATGTTATAAAAACAAAAAGCCAAAATTGAAAAAAAAGGATAATAAAAAGCAAAAAAATCTATAATTAAAGCCCTAATTTTTTAAAAGCACGTTTTTTATCGCTTTATTTTTAAGCAATCATTCAAAAATGATATCACATTTTTTCACAAAGTTTACCCATTCTATCAGTTTGATGGAATTGCCACCGACGGAACAAATGCCGGTGAAAATCAGTGGGAGGATAACGGAGAATGCTTTTCGGCACATTTTTTGTAAAATATTTTAATTAAACAAAACTCAAATTAGGTAATAATAATTTTAATACCTTATCACCATCAAAATAATGCTTTTTCGTAAAATGATGAAAACAATGCGTTTGTATTGAGAACAACACTTTCAAGCAGTTAATAAATTATTATTAAAATTATTCTTTTTTAAATTTCGTTAAAATCTTTTTTACAAAATTTATTATTAAAATCCATTTTTATTAAAACATCTGAGATTTACGTATTTAACATCTTTTCCTTACAATATTTTTGCTTTCTTTTAGGGTTGGTCGGGACCGGGAATTTTTAGGCAAAACCGGGACCGGGACTTTTCGGGTTGAAAAAACGGGACTTTTGGCTGGGAAAACCGGGAAAAAAGCGGGAATTTCCCGGTCCCGGTCAAAAATGGGCTTCGGTACTCAGTTGTCCGTGTTTTGGTCCCGGTCCCGACCTACCCTAATTTAAATAGCCTAATTAACATACCCTTGCAGCAGGAGTTCTTCTAAAATAAAAAAATGTTTGAAATGAAAAATTCAATTTTTTTTAAATATTGCTACTTTATTTGCACAAGAAAAGAAAAGAATCTGCGAATGTCATTCAATCCCTCGACTCGAGAAAATCTCGCGATTTTGTTGAAATTATTAATGCTGTGGAGTTTTTATGAGTGAATACGAGTCAAAAAATTGAAAAAATGTGCATGAAAAGGCACGAAAATCCCGAAAAAGGCGTGAAAAGGGCATTTAAGATTTTTTTTTTATTAAAGATTTTAGATAGCAAAACATGTAAAACATAATCAAAAAATCCATTTTTGGTCATTTAAATAATTATTAATATATTTTATAGCTTTTTCGAAGAAGGAAATTATAAACCTAGAATTTTTATCATGAAAATAAATATATTTATTTTGGAGATAAATTTTTGAAAAAATTTTTCGAATTCTTAGGGGTGTATTACCCGGTTTTATTGCATTTTTTAATGAATTTTTTCAAAAAAAAAAACGCCAAAAAAGGCAATTTATTATTAAAATCCTTTCTTATTAAAACATCTGAGATTTACGTATTTAACATCTTTTCCTTACAATATTTTTGCTTTCTTTTAGGGTTGGTCGGGACCGGGAATTTTTAGGCAAAACCGGGACCGGGACTTTTCGGGTTGAAAAAACGGGACTTTTGGCTGGGAAAACCGGGAAAAAAGCGGGAATTTCCCGGTCCCGGTCAAAAATGGGCTTCGGTACTCAGTTGTCCGTGTTTTGGTCCCGGTCCCGACATTTCATGCTGTTTAAAATTTTTTCTACTTGTTTAAATCCGCTTCAAATTTTGCATATCGATATAGAAAAGTTTTCTACATCGACTGTTCTATAAGATTTTACGATTTTTCTAACCCATTTTGCAAGAGACCATTTTTGTTAGGCTGACAGCGGCGGTGCGTTATTTGGCAGCAACGGCACAAATTTTGTCAAAATTGAAAATAGTTAAATTAAAAAGCTAATAGCATTTAATAAAATTTAAAATGCCAATTTATTTGAAAAATATAAATTTTCCCGAAAGAATAAAACATATATTAAAGAAAGATTAGTTGGAAAAATTGATTAAATGATATATGAATAAATGACTAAGCTAATAAGAATAAAACTTGAATGAAAATAAAACACAATAAACCCAAATGAAAGGAAAAACATTAAAATAAATTATGAATATAATAATCAAAAATAATAATTAAATAAGATATAAATGATTGGCGGATTTGGATTTGATTTGGATTTGGACATGATTATGGAGGAATTTGGATTTGATTATGGCTTTGTGACTTGGATTTGTTTGTCCTTGTCCTTTTCTTCGTTCTCCTTCGCTTCAGGGGATCGGAATGGCAGTAAGCGCAGTGGTGGTGGCATTTGGCGGCACTGAAAACGAATTTAAACATTTATTTTTAATTTTAAATGGCTAATTGTGTTAATCCAAAAAATATTTGTAAATCCTCCCACTTTTTTAAGCTGTCGAAGGCATGATAAAAAGTTCTTAGCTTGGTTAGAAGCTTCTAGGCGTATTTATTGTTTCCATATTTGTCCTTTTCAAGATTTATTGCCATATTTTGGCGTTATATCAAAATTTTTTGTCCATGTTTTTGGATCTTCATGAATTTGGTCCATTTTATGGCCATATTCCGTGATTTTATTTAATTCATGGATAATTTCAAGATTTAAAATGCCTAATATAAAATTTTAAGGATTAATTATTTAAATAAATTTAAATTCACCATCAGAGGAATTCACTCCAACACTCTTCTCCATCTGACCATTTTCGGGCTTCTCCTAGAGATGGAAAATAATCTTTTGAATGAAAGAATAATTTTTCCATTATTATTTTAACAATTGCTTTAAAATTATACAAATATTCGAAAATAACTAATTAAATGATTAAGGGAGCCAAAAATGAATGAGACAATTATAGATTTTAAAAATGATGAAAGGAACTCAAATATAAAGTGATGGTATTATGGATGATGCATATGAACAATTAGGCAACATCTCACAGACAAAACTTAAGCGGATTTTTAATAAATTTTCAAGCAAAAAAAATGAAAATTATGCCTCCACCAGGCGCATAGCCAGGGAGGGAGAAGGGTGGAGAAATTCGAGTAGGGCTCGTTTTGGCGCCCACGTTTTGGCGCCAGCCCTAGTTTTTGAATTATAACTTTTTTTTGTCAACCAAATCTAATAATCTTGGTATCATTCGAAAACTTATCATTTTTGGAAGCTCTTTCTATGCTATTGCTCAGCGATTAGACAATTACCAAAAAGTTATAACATGAAAATTGCAAAAAAGTCGAAATTTTAGAAGTTTTTTCTTTATAACATTTTACAGGTTAGAAAATTTTTTTCTTTTTTTGTAAGGCTAATAGAGCATGTGAAGGGCTTTCGAAAGATACTAAAAATGTATATGGCTTCAAATTCTTGTTTTTTGCTTCCTGGATTTAAAAAAAATTTAGACCGAAAAAACAAAAGAAATTCGGATTCCCCCGTCCCAAATTTTTTCTGGCTACAGGCCTGGCCTCAATTATGGGTGGCTAATGCCGGAAAAATTTGTAAATTTATAAAAAAAATGGAATAATCGGGCACTGCCGACATAGATTAAAATTAACGGTGAAACCGAACAGATTCTCAGCCAAGCAAAAAAAAACATTGGCAATTGTGGTCTACGTCAGCAGTTGGGCCCCAGCCCAGCATTTTTTGGACTAGAACTTTTTTCTTTGTCATCCAAATCAAACATTATTGGTATCATTCGAAAGTCTTCAGATGCTCTATTAACTTGCTAATTTTCAAAAAATTTCATCACTTTTGAACAAATTTATGGCCATAAAAGTTGGAAAATCTGGTTTTTTAAGTTGTTCTGGCCATAATTTTTTTGAACCTTAACGAAATTTTTCAAAATTTTGCAGGCTAATAGAAGACACTTATGGCTTTCGATGATACCAAGAATGTTGGATTTGGTTGACAAAGAAAAAAGTTATAGCCAAAAAAGCGCTGGGGCCCAAACGTGCCGGGGCTTAACTGTTAAAATCTCGAGCTCTAGTGGTAACAAATTAATTTACGTTTTAATATATAATTATTAATTTATAATTGAAATTCTAACCAATTCATCGGCTGGAATTTGTTTGAAGGTCTTCTTCTGCTTTTTGCAGGCTTCATCCTTCAATTGGGAAAATGCAAATTCTTTGTTTATATGTGATTCACCAGAGAATAACTTTATAAAATTTTTTACCTGTAAGCGCTTGAAACTTTCGTTGCTGCGACGATCATTAATTCCGTGAATCAAATATAATGTACAATAATCTTCGGGTTCACTTTTCTTCAAAAGAACATTTTTTTGATATTATTTGGTTTATATTTATTTAAAATTAATTTTTATTAACCAAATCATTCAAATGAATAAGTATTATTGTTTTTAAATATTATGATATGAATTAAAATATTGCCCAGCAATTGCTGTATTCCGCTTCACAATCTGTTTTCTTGCTGCCACACGTTGAGTAGCAGCTAAAATAGAAGAAAAATGATTAAATTGACTAATAAATTTCGTTTCATTTTACATAAATATTTTTATGAATAATTATATATAAAACTTACGCATCTTGCTTTTTAGTGCATCGCATTAGCGCTTCTATATAAATTTGAATTTAACAGAATGTTCATTGTCCGGATTCGGGCCAGGACGTTTTCGCGCGAACCGTTTTCGCGCTGGGGTCGTTTTCGCGCCCAGTGCGTTTTTAGCATTATAATTTGGGACCGGATTTATATGGACAAAAAAAATCCAAAAAATGGATTATAATATGGAAAAAAACCGCTAAATATGGACGAAATATGGACAAAAAACACGAAAATATTGAAAAAAAATTTCTGAAAAATGGCTTGAATTTTCGAAAAATTCAAAAACCCTTTTGAGAGCTTAATAATAGTCTAATAAGTTTAAAAATATCCAAAATATCTTTTCCTCCATCGCGATTCGAACCTGATCTCCCCCAGCTTGGTTCAGAATCCCAGATACGCAGGGATTCTGCGGCCATAGCGATGCCCTAATTGAAATCTGATTTCATATTGTGACCAGCAAGGTCTGGAACTAATTTATTTGATCAGCGGCAAAAATTAATTAGCCCCAAAAAAATTGAAAATTTTCCGATTTACCACTTCCGGAAAATTTTTGGGCCTCGGAATGCCATCCCTGATACATAAGTTGAAATTCGGAAAATCGTTTTTTTTTTAAAAAAAAACATTTTTCTCAAAATAGAGATAGCGAACATGTTAAATATCCGAAAAATAAGATGTAAGTAAAAAAAATTAGTAAAAAAGTCTAATAAAAATGGTATACTCCCAGATGGATTGACAGATAGCGACAAATCTTATAGTTTTAAATCATATAAAAATTTTTTCACCAACAAATGTTCATTTTAAGAAAAGTTTGATAAGTTTTCTTTAAAAATTGGGTTTTCTGGGTCGAAGAATACGATTCTGACATCCATATTGGCCAATATCGAATCCCGTACTTGAACTCGAACAAAAAGTCGAAAATTCAAAGTTTTCAAAATTCACACTTTTGTTTCTAAATTGATTAAAACGGGCTAAATCTGGTCACAAACAATATCTAAAAATGGCCATTCTATACAGGTTCGAACATAAAAGTGAATTTTCAAAATTTTGAATTTTTGACTTTTTGTTCGAGTTTGGGTTCGGGATTCGAAATGGGCCAAATGGATGCAAGATTTTTTCTAATTTGGTTGATAAAATGTAATTTTAGGCTTTCGAAATCGTGAACTTAAAAATTGCTTCCCTTTTTATAAGCAAATTCAATTAGTGTAATATAATTTACAAACCAAGGCATTCCACTGGACGACAGTGCTCTTCCTAAATTTGGTGAAAATTTATAATAATTAAGGCTCGAAATATTTGTAGAAATCGATTCGTTCTATAAATGTTATTATTGCTTTGTTTTTTTAATTAATAATTTACTACCTTCTGTGTATCTTTGAATTCCTTCTCATGCCCACTCGGGAAACACACGTCGGCGAATTCGTCCTTACATTTGGAAGGCAGACCATCCTATAAAATATTTTCATTTTATAAAACTTTAATAGGGTTATTATAAATTATATGGACAAAAAAACGCCAAATATGGACATAAACTATGGACTAAAAACTGCCAAAAAAATATTTTTTAAACCCAAAAAAATACCCAAAAACATATATATTCAATATTTGCTTAAAAAGACATAAAAAATACACTAAAAACTGTCAAAAAATAGATTAACATTAAAAATGCCAATTTTTATTAAATTCTAGCTTCACAATTGCAATCCAATACATCTTAAATATTTTGTAATAATCTCATTATGTTGTCAGCGAAATTTTACCCAAAAAAAAAAATTTCCGAAATTTTGGGAAAAATGCTTTAAAAATTTCCAAAAAAGTCGATCTTTAGGGGTGTATTTTTCGCTTTTTTGAGCCCCTTTTTTCATAGCATATGCACAGAAAAAATATTGTTAATCCATATAATTTATTACCCTAGGTATTAATTTAAAAAATAAATTTAGTCATCAATTAGGTTAATATTTTTTATAAGTTTTAACATAACATTTTTTGATAATGGGAATGAGAATTTTTTCAAGCTAAAGAGATTTAAAAATATTTAAAAAAAAAACTGTAATTTTTACAATTTGATGTCCCTTAAATATTACTGTGCATTTGGTGCACTCATCATCACACTGTTGCTTCTTGTTGCCGCATTTTCGGTAACAGCTAAATTATTTAATGTGAAATAATTAAAAAATTTTCAGTTTTTTTTTCAATCATTAAACAATCGAACTTATTTTGGCTTTAGTACCCCAACTTACGCCTTTTTCTGGTCAAGGCATGGGCGCGACGTTTCTATAAATTTTGATTAATTAAATTTTACTACCCGAGTCTGTATTGGCTCAACCGTATTCCGGAATCACGCTCCGTTTTTTGCGACTCCCGAAAACACTGGATTTCAAAAACTCGAAAAAATAAAAAATTTTTTTTGGTCATCCACAACCATCAAAATCCAATTTCCTTACTATTTAATTCATTAAAAACTAATTAACATACCCTTGCAGCAGGCCTCCTTCTAAATAAAAAAAGTTTCAAGAAATATTTATTTGTTTAAATTGCCAAATGCCCTAAAATTCTGTTCTTACCGAAAAGGTGCATTTCACCAATTCAACCGCTTCTTTGACCTTCTCGGCCACCAAAGAGACCGCCTACAGAGAGAGAGAGAGATTTTGATCAGGAAAACTCATTTCTGATCAGTGAGATCTTAGCCAATCATAGAATTTATGGAGAAAGTGTGAGGAAAGAAACTTTATGCAAATTTTTTTCATTTCAATAACTTTTAGTTAAAATTGAAAAGATTTTTTCAATAAAATTATTTTGCGTCAACGATTTAAAAAAATTAACTAAACAAGTATTTTTGAAAATTTTGCGCTAATTTGTTGTAAGGCATGAACAAATCGTAAGAAAAATTTCATTCTAAACACAATTTTTCTCTATTTATATGCCAGATTAAAATTTGGCTAATTTGTTCATTTTCCTAATTCAATGCCAAAATTTCTTGGGTTTGTTTTTTCTTGGCTAAGCTCATAAATTTTTTTTTTCTCACAGTCTCAAAGAATTTTTTGAGCTCGGAAAATGGGCCTTTCAATCCGTTGATCACAGAAATGTTGAAGCTAATCAACAAAAGGAGAAGCGCGATTTTGTTGGGGGACATTTTCAGGAAATATTTTTATTAAATGATTGGGGAATTGGGATGGAATGAAAATGAAAATGGAAGTGAAAATGATTTGTTCGTAAAATGCATTTCCCAATTATGATGATTCATCAATTGTGCTTTTCCCAATGGCTAACATAATAAAAATGGAATAAATAATTAAGTGATCATTTGCTATGCATAATTTGTCCGATTTAATCGTACAAAACGAAAATGAAAATGGGAAAGTGAAAGTGAATGATTCATCGCATTTTATGCGTTCAACACATCCATTTTTATGTAAAAAATATAAAAGTAAAGTCGTTTAATTAAGGAAAATTGAAAGTATTACATACTGTAGTTTTGGATAATGTAATTACTTTAAACTAATGGCTTTCTTTGGCCAAATAAAGGCCGCCGAACAATATTTTTTGGCATTTTCCTCACTAAAATGCATTCTTATGGAGTGAATGTTAACATCGACTCCGAGTTTGAGTCAAGGTTTACCCAGGTTGGAAGCGTCTGGTCTCTGGAATAACGTCCGAAAAATGGCCAAAAATGTCGGGGTTGAGGGTTGGAATTGGATTTTGCCGTGGATGCGCCCGGCGTCGGGAATAACCCCGAAAAATGGCCAAAAATGTCGGGATTGAGGGTTAGAATCGGATTTTGCCTTTTTAGCAAATTTTTCAAGAAAATTAAGGATTTTTAAGGTCTGGTTTATTATTTTTCTTACTTTTAAAGAAATGTCAAAAACTTAGATAATGAAAATTTTTTTTGAATATTATTTCTTACGTACACAAAATTTTGACCTTTTTTAAATAGGCCAATTTCCAAAATAAGATATGCCAAAGAGATTTTCGAAGGAAAAAGAACAAATTGTGTTTAAATCATAACCCGGTAAAACCCGGTCAAAAATGCCGGGTTCCGGGCCGGGTTGCATTTTCAAAAACGACCGGGTTCCGGGCCCGGCCTCTCAAAACCCGTTCAACCCGGCTTTTTCCAAAAATCGCCGGGCCGGGTTGCCGGGCCCGGAAAAACCCGGTACCGGGCCCGGCCCGGCTCGATCTCTACTTAATACCCATAGATAAGCACGAAAAAAGCATTTTCCGCTTGGTTTGGAGTGTCTACGATGACATTTATAATGCCTAACTTTGCCTATTTTCGACTTTTTGTGCTTAATGCCTATTTTTGTGCCTATTTCGTCATTTTTGGCGCCTTTTTCAGAGTTTTCGGAAAAATTCTTAACAAAAATGCAATCAAAATGAAAAATACACCCCTAAGAAATGAAAAATTTTTCACAAAAATTGATCCCCAGAATTTATTTATTTTTTCTTTATAAATTTTTTGGTTTAAAAATTGTTCTTATCCAAAAAACTTTAAAACAATTGAAATACATATAAGCAAAAATAAGTATTTTGATTAATTTTTACGTGTTTTCCTACCTAAAAAGCGTTAATAATGTTGGGCGCCGCTTCGCGGCGCCAACCGCTCTTTTCTCATTCCTCTCCCACTTTCTCTCCCCATCTCTCTTTTTCTCTTTCCCTCACTCACTCTCCTTTACTCTCTCGCTTCGTTCACTTTCTATTTTCTATTTTTCTTTCAGTCCCTCTTTCTCTCCCGCCCTCTCTCTCCCTTCTCTCTCTCTCTATCTCCCTTCTCTCTCTTCTCTCTATCTCCTTTCTCTCTCCCATCTCTCTCCCGCCCCCCTCCTCACTCTTTTTCTCTTTCCCTCACTCACTCTCTTTACTCTCTCGCTCACTTTCTATTTTCTATTTTTCTTTCAGCCCCTCTTTCTCTCCCTTCTCTCTCTCTCTATCTCCCTTCTCTCTCTCCTCTCTATCTCTCCTTTCTCTCTCTCTCTCACTCTTCTCTCTCTCTCTCCCTCACCCACTCTCCTTTACTCTCTCGCTTCGTTCACTTCCTATTTTCTCTTTTTCTTTCACTCCCTCTTTCTCTCTCCCTCCTCTCTCTCCCTTCGCTCTCTCCCTTCTCTCTCTCTCTCTCTATCTCTTCTCTCTATCTCCCTTCTCTCTCTCTTTTTCCTCTTTCCCTCATTCACTCTCCTTTACTCTCTCGCTTCGTTCACTTTCTATTTTCTCTTTTTCTTTCACATCCCTCTTTCTCTCTCCCTCCTCTCTCTCCCTTCTCTCTCTCTCTCTCCCTCCTTTTCTCCCTTCTCTCTTCTCTATATCCTTCACTCCCTCTTTCCTCCCGCTTTCTCTCTCTCTTCTCTCTCCTTCGACTCTCTCTCTCCCTTCTCTCTCTATATCTATCTCGCTCCTCAATCTCATCTCTCTCTCTTCTCTCTCTCCTCTCCTTCCTCTCTCTCCATCTCTCTCCCCCCCCCCCCCCCCCCCCCCCGCTCCCCCTCCTCTTTTCTCCCTTCCTTCTGTCTCTCTCCCCCCTTTCTCTCTCCCTCTCTCTCCCCCCTCAGTCTTTTCTCTAGTCCCTCACTCACTCTCTTTACCTCTCTCGCATCGCTCACTTTCATATTTTCTTTTTTCTTTTCCAGTTCTCTTTCTCTGTCCCGCCTCTCTTTCATCTTCTCTCTCTCGCCCTTCTCTCTCTCTCCTCTATCTCCCCTGCTCTATCTCCCTCTCTCGTCTCTCTCTCTTTCTCTTTCTCTTCTCTCTCTCTCCTCATCTCTCTCCCCTACTCTCCATTCGTTCCTCTTCTATTCCCTCTTTCCTTCACTCCCTCTTATCTCTCTCCCCCTTCTTCTCCCTTCTCCTCCCTCCTTCTCTCCCGTCTCTCTCTTTCTCCCTCCTCTATCTCCTCTCTCTCCTCTCTCTCTCTCTCTTCTCCTCTCTCTCTCTTCTCCCCCTTCTCCTCTTCTCTATCCTTCACCCCTCTTTCCTCCCCTTTCTCCTCTCTCCTCCTCCCCCTCCTCTCTCCCTTCTCTTCTCTTTCTCTCCTATCTTCTCTCTCTCCCCCTCTCTCCTCCTCTCTTCTCTCCTCTCTCTCCTCTCCTTCTCTCCCCTCTCTCTTCTCTCCCCCCCTTTCTCTCCCCTCTCTCTCCCCCCTCATTCTTTTTCTTCCCTCATTCACTCTCTTTACTCTCTCGCCACTTTCTATTTTCTATTTTTCTTTGTTCCTCTTTCTCTCCCGCCTCTCTTTCTCTTCTCTCTCCCTCCCTTCTCTCTCTCTCTCTATCTCCTTCTCTCTCTCCTTCTCTCTCATCTCTCTATCTCCTTTCTCTTTCTCTCTCTCTTCTCTCTCTCTCCCTCACTCACTCTCCTTTACTCTCGATTCGTTCACTTTCTATTTTCTCCTTTTCTTTCACTCCCTCTTTCTCTCTCCCTCCTCTCTCTCCCTTCTCTCTCTCCTCTCTCTCTCTCTCTCTCTCTATTCTCTCTCTCTCTCTCCCTCCTTTTTCTCCTTCTCTCTTCTCTATCCTTCACTCCTCTTTCTCTCCCGCTTTCTCTCCTCTCTTCTCTCTCTCCCTTCTCTCTCTCTCTCCCTTCTCTCTATCTCCTTTCTCGCTCTCTCTCTCTCTCTTCTCTCTCTCCCTCCCTTTCCCCTTCTCTCTCCCCCCTTTCTCTCTCCCATCTCTTTCCCCCTCACGCTTTTTCTCTTTCCCTCACTCACTCTCCTTTACTCTTCGCTTACTTTCTATTTCTCTTTTTCTTTCACTCCGTCTCTCTCTCCCCTCTCTCTCTCTCTCTCTCTCTCTCTCTCTATCTCTCTTTCTCTCCTCTCTCTTTTTCCCATCTCTCTCTCCCCTAATTAGGGATACATTTGCACCGGACTTTATAGTTTTGAGAAGTAGTATGTAGTTGACCACTTTTACAATTTTATATTTTCTTCTCATACTATTTATTATTTATCATCACTCTCCTTTCCCCTCTTCTATTCTCGCCTCACTCTCTCTCTCTCTCTGCACTCTCCAGTTCTCTCACTCTCTCTCTCTTGCCTATTTTTCTATCTTCTCTCCTCGCCTCACTATCTCTCTTCCTTCTCTCGCTTCCTCTCTTGTCTCTCATCGCTCTATCTCTATCCTTTGCTCTCTCCTAAATTCATACTCTTTCTTCTTCCTTCCTTCCTCTCTCTCATTTTCTCTCTCCTTTCCTTTCTTCTTACCTCACGCTTTCTTTCTTCGTTTCTCTTCTCTCCTCACTCTGTCTCTTTTTCCCCTTTTCCTCTCTTCTTCTGCTCTCCTCGCTTGCTCTCCTCTTACAAAACAAAAAGGAAAACAAAATTGAAGAAAAAAAACCACTCAAAAAGGGCGTATATCTAAAAAAACCATCAAATGGAAATTTTCAACAAAAAACTTCCAATAAGTTGTGTCAAAGTCAACAAAATTAAATAGTCTTGGTACCAGCCCTAAGGTTGTTCCTTACAAGCCTTACTAAATTCACAAAAATTTGGTCGTTTGAGCAAAGTTATGGCCAATAGTTAACGCAAGGTACCAAGTTTTCACGACATGTTGGCCATACCTTTTTTTAAAACCCCAAAAGAAAAGTACATCACTTTTACTTTTCCTCTTTTTCCGCTTTCGAACGTTCTTTTTAGGTTTTAGCTTCTCATTTATTAAAGACAGAAACGCCACGGCGCCAAGTTTAACCCTCGAGCAAAAAAGGGGCGGAGCTTCCGTCCTCACTTAGGATATAAGTAAGGGATTTTTTTGAATTTCCATAGAAAACGGAAAGTTTAAAAAATTTAAAAAAAAAATTACTTGGATGGGAAGTGATTCAACGCAAAAATAAGGAATAAAACCAACATCACAACCCACCGGACCAGGAATGTGGGAAAAGGAAAAGAAAAACAAAAAAGTACCAAAATTATAATTTTAAAATTTACCAAAAGCCAATCATTAGGTGGTGTAAAAAATGTCGGAAGTCTCCGAAGGACCGAGTAACCGACACCCGAGACTGAGACCAAAAGATCGAGTACACTAAAAACTGTCAAAAAAATAGATTAACATTAAAAATGCCAATTTTTATTAAATTCTAGCTTCACAATTGCAATCCAATACATCTTAAATATTTTGTAATAATCTCATTATGTTGTCAGCGAAATTTTACCCAAAAAAAAAAATTTCCGAAATTTTGGGAAAAATGCTTTAAAATTTCCAAAAAAGTCGATCTTTAGGGGTGTATTTTTCGCTTTTTGAGCCCCTTTTTTCATAGCATATGCACAGAAAAAATATTGTTAATCCATATAATTTATTACCCTAGGTATTAATTTAAAAATAAATTTAGTCATCAATTAGGTTAATATTTTTTATAAGTTTTAACATAACATTTTTTGATAATGGGAATGAGAATTTTTTCAAGCTAAAGAGATTTAAAAATATTTAAAAAAAAAACTGTAATTTTTACAATTTGATGTCCCTTAAATATTACTGTGCATTTGGTGCACTCATCATCACACTGTTGCTTCTTGTTGCCGCATTTTCGGTAACAGCTAAATTATTTAATGTGAAATAATTAAAAAATTTTCAGTTTTTTTTCAATCATTAAACAATCGAACTTATTTTGGCTTTAGTACCCCAACTTACGCCTTTTTCTGGTCAAGGCATGGGCGCGACGTTTCTATAAATTTTGATTAATTAAATTTTACTACCCGAGTCTGTATTGGCTCAACCGTATTCCGGAATCACGCTCCGTTTTTTGCGACTCCCGAAAACACTGGATTCAAAAACTCGAAAAATAAAAAATTTTTTTTGGTCATCCACAACCATCAAAATCCAATTTCCTTACTATTTAATTCATTAAAAACTAATTAACATACCCTTGCAGCAGGCCTCCTTCTAAAATAAAAAAAGTTTCAAGAAATATTTATTTGTTTAAATTGCCAAATGCCCTAAAATTCTGTTCTTACCGAAAAGGTGCATTTCACCAATTCAACCGCTTCTTTGACCTTCTCGGCCACCAAAGAGACCGCCTACAGAGAGAGAGAGAGATTTTGATCAGGAAAACTCATTTCTGATCAGTGAGATCTTAGCCAATCATAGAATTTATGGAGAAAGTGTGAGGAAAGAAACTTTATGCAAATTTTTTTCATTTCAATAACTTTTAGTTAAAATTGAAAAGATTTTTTCAATAAAATTATTTTGCGTCAACGATTTAAAAAAATTAACTAAACAAGTATTTTTGAAAATTTTGCGCTAATTTGTTGTAAGGCATGAACAAATCGTAAGAAAAATTTCATTCTAAACACAATTTTTCTCTATTTATATGCCAGATTAAAATTTGGCTAATTTGTTCATTTTCCTAATTCAATGCCAAAATTTCTTGGGTTTGTTTTTTCTTGGCTAAGCTCATAAATTTTTTTTTTCTCACAGTCTCAAAGAATTTTTTGAGCTCGGAAAATGGGCCTTTCAATCCGTTGATCACAGAAATGTTGAAGCTAATCAACAAAAGGAGAAGCGCGATTTTGTTGGGGGACATTTTCAGGAAATATTTTTATTAAATGATAGGGAATTGGGATGGAATGAAAATGAAAATGGAAGTGAAAATGATTTGTTCGTAAAATGCATTTCCCAATTATGATGATTCATCAGTTGTGCTTTTCCCAATGGCTAACATAATAAAAATGGAATAAATAATTAAGTGATCATTTGCTATGCATAATTTGTCCGATTTAATCGTACAAAACGAAAATGAAAATGGGAAAGTGAAAGTGAATGATTCATCGCATTTTATGCGTTCAACACATCCATTTTTATGTAAAAAATATAAAAGTAAAGTCGTTTAATTAAGGAAAATTGAAAGTATTACATACTGTAGTTTTGGATAATGTAATTACTTTAAACTAATGGCTTTCTTTGGCCAAATAAAGGCCGCCGAACAATATTTTTTGGCATTTTCCTCACTAAAATGCATTCTTATGGAGTGAATGTTAACATCGACTCCGAGTTTGAGTCAAGGTTTACCCAGGTTGGAAGCGTCTGGTCTCTGGAATAACGTCCGAAAAATGGCCAAAAATGTCGGGGTTGAGGGTTGGAATTGGATTTTGCCGTGGATGCGCCCGGCGTCGGGAATAACCCCGAAAAATGGCCAAAAATGTCGGGATTGAGGGTTAGAATCGGATTTTGCCTTTTTAGCAAATTTTTCAAGAAAATTAAGGATTTTTAAGGTCTGGTTTATTATTTTTCTTACTTTTTAAAGAAATGTCAAAAACTTAGATAATGAAAATTTTTTTGAATATTATTTCTTACGTACACAAAATTTTGACCTTTTTTAAATAGGCCAATTTCCAAAATAAGATATGCCAAAGAGATTTTCGAAGGAAAAAGAACAAATTGTGTTTAAATCATAACCCGGTAAAACCCGGTCAAAAATGCCGGGTTCCGGGCCGGGTTGCATTTTCAAAAACGACCGGGTTCCGGGCCCGGCCTCTCAAAACCCGTTCAACCCGGCTTTTTCCAAAAATCGCCGGGCCGGGTTGCCGGGCCCGGAAAAACCCGGTACCGGGCCCGGCCCGGCTCGATCTCTACTTAATACCCATAGATAAGCACGAAAAAAGCATTTTCCGCTTGGTTTGGAGTGTCTACGATGACATTTATAATGCCTAACTTTGCCTATTTTCGACTTTTTGTGCTTAATGCCTATTTTTGTGCCTATTTCGTCATTTTTGGCGCCTTTTTCAGAGTTTTCGGAAAAATTCTTAACAAAAATGCAATCAAAATGAAAAATACACCCCTAAGAAATGAAAAATTTTTTCACAAAAATTGATCCCCAGAATTTATTTATTTTTCTTTATAAATTTTTTGGTTTAAAAATTGTTCTTATCCAAAAAAACTTTAAAACAATTGAAATACATATAAGCAAAAATAAGTATTTTGATTAATTTTTACGTGTTTTCCTACCTAAAAAGCGTTAATAATGTTGGGCGCCGCTTCGCGGCGCCAACCGCTCTTTTCTCATTCCTCTCCCACTTTCTCTCCCCATCTCTCTTTTTCTCTCTCCCTCACCCACTCTCCTTTACTCTCTCGCTTCGTTCACTTTCTATTTTCTATTTTTCTTTCAGTTCCTCTTTCTCTCCCGCCCTCTCTCTCCCTTCTCTCTCTCTCTATCTCCCTTCTCTCTCTTCTCTCTATCTCCTTTCTCTCTCCCATCTCTCTCCCGCCCCCCTCCTCACTCTTTTTCTCTTTCCCTCACTCACTCTCTTTACTCTCTCGCTCACTTTCTATTTTCTCTTTTTCTTCACTCCCTCTTTCTCTCCCTTCTCTCTCTCTCTATCTCCCTTCTCTCTCTCCTCTCTATCTCCTTCTCTCTCTCTCTCACTCTTCTCTCTCTCTCTCCCTCACCCACTCTCCTTTACTCTCTCGCTTCGTTCACTTCCTATTTTCTCTTTTTCTTTCACTCCCTCTTTCTCTCTCCCTCCCTCTTCTCTCCCTTCGCTCTCTCCCTTCTCTCTCTCTCTCTCTATCTCTTCTCTCTATCTCCCTTCTCTCTCTCTTTTTCTCTTTCCCTCATTCACTCTCCTTTACTCTCTCGCTTCGTTCACTTTCTATTTTCTCTTTTTCTTTCACTCCCTCTTTCTCTCTCCCTCCTCTCTCTCCCTTCTCTCTCTCTCTCCCTCCTTTTTCTCCCTTCTCTCTTCTCTATCCTTCACCTCCCTCTTTCTCTCCCGCTTTCTCTCTCTCTTCTCTCTCTCCCTTCTCTCTCTCTCTCCCTTCTCTCCTATCTCCTTTCTCGCTCTCCTCTCTCTCTCTTCTCTCTCTCCCTTCTCTCTCTCTCTCTCCCATCTCTCTCCCCCTCCTCTTTCTCCCTTCTCTCTTCTCTCTCCCCCCTTTCTCTCTCCCATCTCCTCTCCCCCCTCATTCTTTTCTCTATCCCTCACTCACTCTCTTTACTCTCTCGCTCACTTTCTATTTTCTATTTTTCTTTCAGTTCCTCTTTCTCTCCCGCCTCTCTTTCTCTTCTCTCTCTCTCCCTTCTCTCTCTCTCTCTCTATCCCCTTCTTCTCCTCCCTTCTCTCTCATCTCTCTATCTCCTTTCTCTTTCTCTTCTCTCTCTCTCCCTCACTCACTCTCCTTTACTCTCGATTCGTTCACTTTCTATTTTCTCCTTTTCTTTCACTCCCTCTTTCTCTCTCCCTCCTCTCTCTCCCTTCTCTCTCTCTCTCTCTCTCTCCTCTATCTCTTCTCTCTCTCTCCCTCCTTTTTCCTCCCTTCTCTCTTCTCTATCCTTCACTCCCTCTTTCTCTCCCGCTTTTCTCTCTCTCTTCTCTCTCTCCCTTCTCTCTCTCTCTCCCTTCTCTCTCTCTCGATCTCTTCTCTCTCTCTCTCCCCCTCCTCTTTCTCCTCTTCTCTTCTCTCTCCCCCCTTTCTCTCTCCCATCTCTCTCCCCCCTCATTCTTTTTCTCTATCCCTCATCACTCTCTTTACTCTCTCGCTCACTTTCTATTTTCTATTTTTCTTCCGTTCTCTTCTCTTCTCTCCCTCCCCTCTTTCTCTCTTCTCTCTCCCTCTCTTCTTCTCTCTCTCTCTCTTTCCTTTTCTCTCCCCCTTTCTCTCTCTTTCTCTTCTCTCTCTCTTCTCTCTTCTCTCTCTCTCCCTCACTCACTCTCCTTTACTCTCGATTCCGTCTCTTCTATTTCTCATTTTCTTTCCCCTCCTCTTTCCCTCCCCTCCTCTCTCTCCCTCCCTCTCTCTTCCTTCTCTCTCTCTCCTCTCTCTCTCCTCTCTCTCCCTACTCTTTCTCACTTCTATTTCTCCTTTTCTTTCACCCTCTTTCTCTCTCCCTCCGCTCTCTCCCTTCTCATCTTCTCTCTCTGCTCTCTCTCATTCTCTCTATCTCTTCGCTCTCTCTCCACTTTTTTCCCTTCTCTCTTCTTATCCTTCACGCCTCTTTCTCACCTTCTCTCTATCTCCTTTCTCGCTCTCCTCTCTTCTCTCTCTCCCTCCTCTTTCCCCCTTCTCTCTCCCCCCTTTCTCTCTCCCATCTCTTTCCCCCCTCACGCTTTTTCTCTTTCCCTCACTCACTCTCCTTTACTCTCTCGCTTTACTTTCTATTTTCTCTTTTTCTTTCACTCCGTCTCTCTCTCCCCCTCTCTCTCTCCTCTCTCTCTCTCTCTCTATCTCCTTTCTCTCTCTCTCTCTTTTTCCATCTCTCTCTCCCCTAATTAGGGATACATTTGCACCGGACTTTATAGTTTTTGAGAATGTAGTATGTAGTTGACCACTTTTTACAATTTATATTTTCTTCTCATACTATTTATTATTTATCATCACTCTCCTTTCCCCTCTTCTATTCTCGCCTCACTCTCTCTCTCTCTTGCACTCTCCAGTTCTCCTCACTCTCTCTCTCTTCCTATTTTTCTATCTTCTCTCCTCGCCTCACTATCTCTCTTCCTTCTCTCTTCCTTCTCTCGCTTCCTCTCTTGTCTCTCCTCGCTCTATCTCTATCCTTTGCTCTCTCCTAAATTCATACTCTTTCTTTCTTCCTTCCTTCCTCTCTCTCATTTTCTCTCTCCTTTCCTTTCTTCTTACCTCACGCTTTCTTTCTTCGTTTCTCTTCTCTCCTCACTCTGTCTCTTTTCCCCTTTTCTCTCTTCTCTGCTCTCTCGCTTGCTCTCTCTTACAAAACAAAAAAGGAAAACAAAATTGAATAAAAACCATCAAAACAGGGCGTTATATAAAAAACCATCAAATGGAAATTTTCAACAAAAAACTTCCCATAAGTTTTGTCAAAGTCAACAAAATTAAATATTCTTGGTACCAGCCCTAAGTGTTCTGTACAAGCTTATCTAAATTTCAAAAAATTTGGTCAAGTTTGAGCAAAGTTATGGCCAATAGTACGCAAGGTACCAAGTTTTCACACATTTTTGGCCATAACTTTTTTTAAACCCAATAAAATTACATCACTTTTACTTTTCCTCTTTTTCTCTTTCTAACGTTCTTTTTTAGTTTTATCTTCTCTTTATTAAAGACGAAACGCCACGCCAATTTAACTCGAGCAAAAAAGGGGCGGAGCTTCGTCTCACTTAGTATATAGTAAGGGATTTTTTGAATTTCCATAGAAAACGTAAATTTAAAAAATAGAAGAAAAAAATTACTTGGATGGGAAGTGATGCAACGCAAAAATAAGGAATAAAACCAACATCACAACCCACCGGACCAGGAATGTGGGAAAAAGGAAAAGAAAACAAAAAAGTACCAAAAATTATTAATTTTAAATTTACCAAAAGCCAATCATTAGGTGGTGTAAAAAATGTCGGAAGTCTCGAAGACCGAGACCGAACACCCGAGACTGAGACCAAAAGATCGAGACCTTTCTCGAGTCGATACTCGAAAACGAGACTCTCGAACATCACTAGGGTTGGGGGCCGGGGTTTGTAGCGTATGGTGCCGGGAAGAACTCGGAAAAATGGCTAATATGTCGGGGTTGTTTCTTCTGTCTTGCCCTTTTTAAATAGTTTTTTCTCGATAATTTTATTTATTTTATTTGTTAATGTTAATTAATTGCCATTTGATTGAATAATAGTAATAATATAATAATTTTTCGAAATTATTACCTGCCCCGCTTTGAATGGTTCTTCCCCGTGTTCCTGAACCAATAGACAAAAGGTCTCTGCTGTTGGGCCGCACTTGAAGAAGCTTGTGCCACTCTACAGTTTTTTTTTATCATTTTTTAAATTTTCACCAATTAAAAAATATGAAAATACTCTCAGGCAGTTGCAGAAGACTTCGTCACAGTTTTGCTGCGTTTTACCGCAGATTCCGTAGCAGCTAAATTGAACAATAATAATGAAAAAAACAGAAATATTAATTTAAAATAATAATTATATACAAATTATTAATTAATTACACCAAAAATTGTCGTACAATTCACGCGTTGCACACATAGTCAATTATTATTATAATTATTATAATAAACAATAATTGTGTCATTAACTAATTGACAAACTCACTCGTCATGCGTGACGCAGCAGTCGTGAAACAATTCTAATTAATTTAAATTAAATTTGATTAAAAAATTGATGAAAATGGACGGCCAACTTAAAAATCATTCAAATATTTAAATGATTATTTTTGCTTATGCTACAAATATCTTCATATGTTCATGGACAAATACTAAATTTAGAAAAATTATAGCCTTTTGCTTCAATTGAATTTGAAACGAACTAATAATGTTTTTGGTATATATTTTTGTTGCATTTTTATGGCCATTTTAATGAAATAAATTAATTTCTAAAATAATAATTTTTAACAAAATAACACGTGAGTGAATCACTATGAAGGAGTGATCTGACGCAAGAAAAAGACGTTTTTTTCGGTTATTGTTATGATCCTTTTCGAGTTAATAGCAACTATTTTCTATTTTTTTTTCTTTTTAGCACCTACAAAACGAAAAATTTTTTGAAAATAACTATTTTCAACTATTTGGAGTTTTCCCAAAATTTGTTAACAAATTGCAATATAAACAAAAATACACCCCTAATAATGGACCCTCAAATTTTTTAAAAATGCACCTCTAAGAAATGAATAATTAATTGATTATCTCAAAAACTAATTTTTTACTTTTTTCGATAAATTTTGTCATTTTACACCCCCTAAATTTTGGCAGTTTTAACAATTATTTTCCCATTTTAATCATTTCTTTTTTGGTAATTGCCCAAACGCTGCGATTTTAAACGTTTTTTGCTTAATTGACTGGACTCATAAAGAGCAATTAGAGTCTCTTTATTGGTTGGCTCTTTTACCTTTTTAATTAATCAAAACATTCAAAATCAGTTGCCAAGAAATAAATTAATTTTTGTTATGTTTTCTCACCTCGTTTGGATGCGCATCCCAGTGCTGTGTCAATGTGGAGTTTCGCAAAAAACTTAATGAAATTTTAATTTAATAAACTCCTAAAAGTGAGGCATTTTTCAAAATATATGAATGTTTTTACTCTTATTTATATCTTAGGTGGAAATGACTTTTGGAATGAGGATTAGGAGTTTTGTGATGATTTTTGATAAATTATTTTGGCTCAAACATCCTCAATAAATGGTTCATTTTTAGAGCAAAATTTGTTAGAAAAAATCACAATCCTAATTTAAAAAAAAACACAATTTGTTCTTTTTTTCTCATCAAAATTTATATTTGAGAACACAATATTTTATTAATATACCAATAAATTGATTAATTTATTTTTTTCAATCGAAAAACAAATTTTGAAAACGATTTTTTCTTGGAATAATTGACAATTTAAAAACGATGATTTTTTCTTTTTTGATGCTCTAATGAGGAGAGCTTTTCAACAGTTTTTCAATTGGAATCATGGTACTGTAGAATTAATTATGTACATATATTGTTTTTTTCCCAAACTTTATAAATGGAATTGGTGTTCGGGCCGCATGCGAATTCTGTGCCCGGTGCGTGCGGGTCATTAACCAATCTCTCGATGGCATTTATCGGACTCCCAATCGTCAGCGAAAAAACTGAGTTAAGAAGTGCTAACGACTTGTATCCGTTGTCGCGCACAGTTTTCGTGAATTCACCCCATTTCTGTTCTATTGAGCTGCCGAGCTGAAAGGGGTGGTGGTGGTGGTGCGGTGCCGTTCGGTGCACCCCAAAACATCGTCGCCGAAAAGTCGTCGGGACAAAACGTCGTCGGGACAAAAAGCGCCTAAAAATTCCGAAAAATTTACTAACTTAGAGATTTTTCAAAGAAAAAATTCTATAACATTTTTTTATAAGAAAATTCTAAGAAAAAAAAAATTTTTTGAGAAAGTTTTAGCGATTTTTTGGAAATTTTTTTGAAAAAATCTAAGCAATTTACTATAAAAATGTTATAGAATTTTTTCTTTGAAAAATTTCTAAGTTAGTAAATTTTTCGGAATTTTTAGGCGCTTTTTATTCCGACGACGTTTTGGCCCGACGACGTTTTGGCCGACGACGTTTCAGCGACGACGTTTTGTCCTGCTCCGGGTGCCGTTATGGCTCAGTTTTGAAACAAAGCGAGCGATCGCTTCAATGATTTTAATTTAGAGATCGGCCTCTGGACCTGGATCTAGGCCAAGATTTTTCCTGGACATGGATTTTCCTGGCTTTTATCAAGGAACGCCAGGCCCAAGTCTAACACGGAATCCAGGCCCAGATTCCATGCGTTTTAGAAAATGCCGGAAGCATTTAAGGCATTTTTTCATGTTTGTTTCACCCAAAATTCGTGTTTTTTTCGCAAAAAAATAAACAAAAATTAATCAAGCAAGTCTCGTTGCTGATCATAAATCAATGTGTGTCCCTGTATATTTTATGTGCCACACTTTAATGTAAAGGTGAAATTTGAATTTGATTGAGTTTCGGCCTTGGGGCAGGGTTCGAATTTTAGGAAAAACAATGTCAGATGCATGATCAAACGACCTAAATTTGTCCAAAAATTGAACCCAAAAATTGTTTTAACAAATTAATGAATATTTCCAAATGAAAAATTTAAAAAAGTGCCTAACTTACATTGTCGAAGAAGTCGGTGACGGCTGAGAAGAAGCCGCCCTCGGCAAACCCAATTTGGAGGGCAATCACGAACATGATGAGGGCCAAGTGTCGCGCCATTTTTGGTATTATTTGGGTTTTTGGCGTTTTTTCTAAAAAAATAATTTTATTATTTTTATTATTAAATTGGACGGACAAAAAAATTTACGAATTGTGAAAATAAATTTATTAATGAACAAAATGAATGAACAAAATAAAGCGAATGGACAAAATAAAAACGATTCCCAGTGATTTGGTTAAATGGATTTCGCTGATTCATCAAAAAATGCACCACAAAAAGTGCTTTTCCCCAATGAAAATGAATTAATTATCATATTGTAAAAATAATAAAAATAAAAATAATAAATAAATAATTACCCTTTAATTATTTTTCTCAATTAATTATTAATTAATTAAACGAATTATTGAGACGAAAATTATCATATTGCAAAAATAAATAAATCCATTAATATTATTATTTTCTTTTTGAATTATTTGTCTCAATTAATTATTAATTAATTAATTAAACTTGTGATTGAGTACTACAATTATCGTGTTACAAAAATTAATTAATTAATTAATTAAACGGTTATTCATTGTCGAAGCTATGCGTCAGTTCATCTCGAGACCGAAATTTCCAAAGAGTCTTGAACGACACTTAATCAAAGATTCGAGACCAAGTCCCCATTACCCCGAGACTTTTCTTGAGTCTTGACTCGCTATTATGCTAATTTTTCAAATTTTATCAAGTCAGCCTTTAAATTAGAATTTCTTGAGGGAGACGCCGAGGGAATTATCAGGCAATTACCATTTTAAGTGTTTGTTAGTTCAAAAAAACTTTCAAGAAATTCGGGGCCCGACGGTGCCGTCTGACGACGAACTGATAAAGACATATTTGAATTATATCATAGAATATTAATTTGACTGATATAAATTCTAGTGATGCTCGAGACTAAAAATTTCCCGAGACCGAGACTCGACCCCGAGACTCGACTCCGAAACCGAGACTCGACCCCGAGACCGAGACTCGGCCCCGAGACCGAGGCCCAAAAAACCCGAGACTTTTCTCGAGTCGAGACTCTCGAGCATCACTAATAAATTCTCCAATTCTCAAGCAAATTGCCGAAAATTTCTGCTTTTGGAAAGTGTCAGAAACTGGCAATTGAAATTGGCATTCCGTTCCATCTCTGACACTGTATTTTTTAGCATGGCATATTAAGCAAAAAATAAATAAAATTAAAATGGAACGAACGATCAATGATCACTTTATTATTTCATCACATAAATAAAGATTAAAGGATTTAGGATCACAATTTTCTGGTTTATAATTTTTAAAACGGTTAGACAATGACGAAACATCCGTAGGGCAGACACTACTCACATTAGGTCGATAAATCTGAAATTTTTTCAATTTTTCATTTAATTTCAAAAAAATTTTTTTGGCTAATTACCGTTTAAGACCAATTGGACCAATTCGGGAAAAGCGAATTCTTCATTGGACATGTTGGCATCCTTGTGGCCAATCCGAGCCATGCACGTGTGGTTCTCGATAGATACTCTCTTGACGAGCACTTCGGTATTATTTTGCTTCTCACAAGACCACAAAACAGTGATCTGTTCAGTGCCTAAAGCGTGGCAGGCATTTAAATGATCAAATTATGGTTAATTAGGTAATTAGTGGCCCACCGATTGCGCAACCAATTGCAGAACAAAAGTGCTCATCCGCTGCACATTCCGAGATGACAATAGCAGCATTTCCCGACGTGTCGTACATTCCAGTCTTGCAATGGATCCCTGCAAAATTAATTTGAAAATTTATTTTTAATTATTTTTAAATTTTCTAAATTACCGTAACAAATGCATGGAAAGGCGAGGCAGTAGAAGAAGAAGAAGAGTGACAATGGGAGAACAGATTTCATTTTCTGTGCAATGTTTTGATAGGCAAAAAATAATGATTAGGAAATTTTGTGATTAAATATTAAAAATATTAAATTAATAAAAATAATTAAAAATTTAAATTATCAAATTAAAAAATGAAAATTAATTTAATCCAAAATTAATTATAAATTCTTGGCCGCTTTATCATTTCTTCTCCTTTCTTCTTCCTTCCTAAGCTTCTGCCGTTCATTCATGAACACGCACCATTGCGCGGAGAAGGAATTTGGTCAAAAAACCTTAAAACAAATAAATAAATAATAATTAATTTATAAATAAAATAAAAATTATCGATTGATTATTGAGCAATAAATTGCATTTTTGATATTTTCCATTATTAATTAATCAAATGTTCATTAGGCACCAATTGCAATTGAAGAGAAGGCAACCAAAAGGTAGGCATTTGCACGGGTACTGTAGCCGGTCGGGATCGGAAGTTCACTGAAGACAATGTCTGTCCAAATTTAAAATTTTAATTTTTTAATTAATTTTTTAATGATTATCCGTGTCCCGAGAAAGGGCATTCTTTTGCACAAAAAAAGACAACATTATAATCTCGAGATCACAGATTATCTGACCTTATTTTTGATCACATTAAAATCAAAGAATTGCCATTAATTTAATTTTTTTTGCTCTCTAATTTTAAATTCTGTTCTATGAAATTTACTGGTTGTCCAATTTTGAGGTTTTTATGATAAATTCCATATAAATAATAATAATATAATTTGGGTGCACCCAAAAAAAAATTGCCTCCCGAAATCTCGCCGCCTAAAAATTTCAAAGTTGGAAAATCGTTCAAGAAAATTTTTTTTTTAGAAATTTTATAAGAAAAAAAAATTGAAAAATTTTTCACGAAATTAGTAACTTATCATAAAATTTTACAAAAATCGCTAAAAACTAACAATATTTTTTCTTAAAATTTTATAGAAAAAATTTGATTTTTTTCTTGTAAAATTTTTGTTTAAAATTTAAAAAATAAGATTTGGGCGGCCAAATTTTGGTCATTTTCCCCCAATAATTCTCGTCTATTAAATTTTATTTTCCCCTTCTAACCTATGGCAATTTTTGGAACATATTTTGGCAGGTCATAATAAACATTGGACATATTCTCGCCCTTGGGGCCAAATCGGCACTGGCAATCCTGGCCATAAGCAATGAATTTGCGGAGCGGCTCACATTCCGTGTTATCGTGACAGCCAAAAATGCTGATTTTGTCAGAGCCTATGAAAAGCGGAGAGAATGGATTA
The DNA here is from genome assembly GCA_023374025.1 of Heterodera schachtii. NCBI lineage: Eukaryota > Metazoa > Nematoda > Chromadorea > Rhabditida > Heteroderidae > Heterodera > Heterodera schachtii. The sequence goes on along the minus strand of SIJG01000034.1, from coordinate 261,321 downwards.
AATTAATCAATAAATGATCAACCGATCAATCAATCAATCGGTTAATATCAATAATTACTGCCTCAATTACCGTGTTAATTTGTAAAATTTTTGAATAGCCAACTAAATATAATGATTGATTGATTGATGGAAAACTATTGCTCGATTTTACAAATGTTACTTATATTAAATATAAAAATAATCAAATAAAAATTTGATTAAAAATGGATAACAATTTGTAAATGTGATCAAATAATTACCGGATACGCAGCTGACCGCGTAACAGTGCTCGCCGCCTTGACATTCACTTGCCACAGTCGTACCGTATCCATTGCCATGATAAGTGCCAATTTTGCACATTATGCCTTTCAAATGAATTTTCAAATTTT
>SIJG01000034.1:156018-257412 GCA_023374025.1 Heterodera schachtii | reverse complement strand
AATGTTATGCATTCGTTTGCTTATTTTAAAAATAAGACTTTTCAACTTGAGATCAAATAGTATTCTCCTTTATTTAACAATTTATTTTTTTAATAATTATAAAATAATTTTATTTTTATCTTTTTTCAAATATTTCATATTTTAATCTCATGTCGAATACACAAAAGTTAATCGCAAGTTGTTGTTCGTATGATTTTTCGATTATTACAAATAATATTATTTATCTTTACTAAAAAATTTACCTATATGCTATTTTACTCAGTTTAATGAAACATAAGCTTTTTTTATTTATCTTTTCAGATATTTTACTATGAATGGATTAAATTCCATTTTTTATTTAATATTTTTATTTCAATAATTGTGATTAAAATAAATTAAAATATATTTTATCCTCCAATAATTACTCCGTTGGAAGCAAAATAATATGATATAATTTTAGCATTTTTACTTATTATTTATCTTCATTAAATTAAAAAATATATTTTCTCAAAATTATATCGTTTAAGAGTTATCGGATTCTCCGATTGTTGATATAATTTAAATTTTACAAATCTCTTCTAAGTATTTTATGGCAACGATAACTGATTTTATTTTAGCTAATTAAATTAATTAATGCAATTTTTGTGCTGAAAAGTGTAAAAATTGTTTATTATTTATTATTCATCATTTAATTTCAATTTCTTTATTGTTATATTAATTTGTCTTTTCTATTTTTTGTTTTATAAAATTCAATTATTTTCATTCTTTATAAATATTGTTTTATATCTTAATAAATTAATTTTAATATAATTCTTGATTGAGAAAATAATATTTCAGTATATTTGATGACCATGGTTTTTGGAATTACATTTTTAATTGCCTTAAAATGATTTGAATTTTCATTATTTTACAAGTTTTTTTGGTAAAAAAAATTAATTTATTTTTAGTATTATGCTTTTTTAATTACTTTTTTGTAAAATTTATGTATTCCGTTTCTATTTAATTTTAAAGAACGGAATTTAATGTGAATTTGTTAAAATTCAAAAATTTTCAGGTGAATAATTTTGTTTTAAAATTAATTTTTTTTTTAAAACAATGAGTATTTTTTATGATTTATCCAATTAATAAGTTTTTTTAATTTTTATATAATGTTTTGAATCTGTAAATTATGAAAAGAATAGAAGAATCAGCATTTTCTAACTCCGTAAAAAATAAAAACTAATTTTTATGACCAGCATATTTGAAGAAATGGTAAAACATTTAATTTAACCAAATAAATGTTCGAATGTATAAAATTTTGTAGTCTTACAAAATTGCAATTCTATATAGAAAAAAGTAATTTTCTAGTTCAATTGCTTAAAATTAAATTATCCAACCTTTTAACATCAAGCCATAATGACTTTAAAAAGTAACAAGAAAATTACTACCATAAAGAATAATCGTTGATACTTCGCATTTCGTAAAAAACCGATTTGTCTTAATTGAGATTATAATATTTTTAAAATTTCCATATATAATTTAGAAAAAAATTAAATAATAAAAATTGAATAGCTAAATTGGTACTCGAGTTGTTGCATACGTCATACACATAAATCGAAATTATATTCCAATAGAACTAAATGTTTTAATAAACTTTTTATTAGGTTCATTTGTACAATTAAAAAAAATAATTGTAAGTCTTTAATATAATGTTTAAGGGAATTGTTCAAGATTGAATCTAAATTATTTTTGGTACATTAATCAATAATAGTATTTCCACAAATTTAGTTTGATTTATTAGGGGAGAGATAAAAAAAATATTTAACTGAATTTTGATTTTTTCTTTGGATTTGTACATTTTATTTGTGCGCATATAATTTTCATTAACAATTTTTATTATATAACCCTGAATTAATCTCTTACATTTTCGATATATTAAAGCAATTTATTCGGAAGTTTATTGCCAATATTCAGTATATTAATAAAAAAATTTTATTTCCAGATCTTTCTTTAAATTTTAAAATAAATTTTTTTTTATAGCTAATCCAGCTGACATTTCAAAAATGCTAACAATCCTCTTTATTGAACCATAATGATCTATCATTTATTTTTATATATTAAAGGATGCAGTGTATATTAAAAACATATTATAACCAACTAACATTTAAAAATCTGTTTAAATTTACAGAATTGCCAATTATATTCAATTTTATTGTGATAAATTATTATAGCTTATTAATTTTATTTTTTCTATTAATCGTTACGCTGAAAAGACCAAATATAATGAGATATAAAAATTATAAATAATTATAATTTATTGATAAATAATTATTGTAATTACCTATTACTACATATTTGCGGAAGCAAAAATTCAGATAAAAGATAATAGAAAACTTTAAAATGTCATTCATTACATGAATGAATGTCCAATAGTTAAATTATACTTGTCACTGCACGTGTTGTGAACAACGAACAAAGTTTGGCGCGTGATATACAATTTATTTTAAATAAATAAAGATAAAAAATCATTAAAGTAAATTTTAAAGTGGGCCACGATTTTAAATAATAAGTAGCATATAGAAATATTTAAAATTTAAAGTGATAGAAAAAAAGAAATTTTATTTTTTTAAATAAAAATAAATATCTTATCAAATATTTAGTAATGAATTTTCTGGAGTTAATGCAGTGATTATAATTAAAATATTATTGTTTATATTAAACTTACCTTATCAATAATATGCTGAAATGCTTTTTTATATAAAACTGTTTGATAAAAAATTCCGAAAATCAAATATTTTAAAACAATAATTAGCAGCCATTTATTAAATTACACTCACTTTTTATTTGAACCATTCAAAAATTAAAAAAACTTAACAAATAAGTGTAATGAAATAAATCAAATACAAAATATCTTAAAAAATAAATAAGCACAAAAAAATCGATATCCCAAATATTTACAAATGGCTAATATATATATAAAGGGTTAGCCGACTTTTGCGCCGCGGACATTTGCGCCGCGCCATTTGCGCCGCGACACTTGCGCCGCTCAGCAAAAAAGACTCTTGCGCCGCGGACATTTGCGCCGTGCCTTTTGCGCCGCGACACTTGCGCCGATATTGAAGTGCACGTAATGATTGATCAAATCTTGATCATTTTGGTTTCATTGGGACCATATGCGATAACAAACCTTCGTATTGCCTACGGCGGATTTTAGGCTTAAAAAAAAATGAAAATAGGTACTTAAATAAGGGCACAATAATTGCGAAATAAGGCGAAAAATTGTAAAATAGGGGCGAACATTTGAAAATCGGTGTTTTTCAATGAAATTAAATTAAAATCGATGTTATTATCTTATTGAGCAAATTAATTACAAAAGAATTGAATTTCATCTCTTTTTTGAAGCAAAAAATAATTCGATTTTCTTACAGAAAATTCTTTTTTTCAGTTTTTTGTTAGTTGGTATTTATTCATTTTTCATATCTTTGGTGAACCTATTCACTGTTAAGATTTTAATGGTTAAAAAAATTGAATGTCCTAATATTTTTGACAGCGCGGCGCAAAAGTCCATTTTTGCTAGGCGGCGCAAATGTCGCGGCGCAAATAGAGCGGCGCAAATATCCGCGGCCAACTGTCTGCGGCGCAAATGGCGCGGCGCAAGTGTCGACTTTGCTGAGCGGCGCAAATGTCCACTTTTGCTGTGCGGCGCAAATGGCGCGGCGCAAATGTCTCATCACGATATAAAGCAAAAAAATGTATCACAAATAAAAAAGCTCACCTATTTGGTGGTGTTTTGAGATTACATTGAATTAAAAAGAAATAAATAATGAAAATTTAACGAAAAAATTTAAAGAAAATAAAGAATATTTTTTGTCAATTCGAATAATAAAGGCTAAAAATTGTAAAAAATAGAAATATGGTTTATTATTAGATGAATTAATTACCCGGTCAGAATTTTTTGATATTTTAAAGAATTTAAAAAAATATTAATCTGTAAACTGTGCACATCCAGCTATGAATATATATCTTATTTTTAAACATTAATCTAAAAAATATATAATTTAAACTTAGCTCTTCTAAATTCTTATTTTATGTATATGTTAAGCTAACAAAATTTCTACGTTTTTTGTCTCATTATAATTTTATGTCAAATTTTGAAAATATGAACAATTTTCAAAACAACAATAAAAAGAAACCAAAAATAAAAGAAAATTTTTAATATTTTCATCATAAACAATAGAAAAACTATTATTTTAATAAAAATATATATTATAGTTTTTAAACACAATTTGCAAGAAATATTATGTAAATAACTTCATTATAATTTGAAATAAATGCAAAATTATGCAGCCATAAAATTGTTTTAAAATTAATTATTTGTAAAAAACACAATATAAATGATAGAAGTAAATTGATTAATCGCCTGAGAGCAAAAAGAAAATTAATAAAATTTTAATAATAAATGGCTGTATAGGAAATTGATTATTGTATAATATTCAAACATACGGGAATAACAATGTTAAATAAATCCGTTCTTGGACACAGAGACAAGAGTTTAAAAATAGATTTATTTTTATAATAATAAATTAAAAACCTAGTCAGCTATTTATTGTAAAAAATAAATAATATTCTAATGGTACAACAGGAATTTCTTATTTATTCGTTAATCATTAAAAATCAAATTGCTAAAATACATTAATATGAATTTATATCTTTGAAATGATTATACATATCGCAAGACCCATTCCAAAAATATTTTTAAAATCTTAAAAATGTGAAAGTACGTATTTTTTAGTCTTTTCAAAAATGAATTAAAAACAATAATATGAATTACGAACAACAGATGAATATGCATATATATGTCATTTAAATTGTTCATGCATATACCAAAACCAAAACCAAAAATATTTTAAAAATATAATTAAGACAAAATACTAATATAGCAAAGCGAAATACGTCATTTTTTCAAATCTTTTCTAAAAATGGACTAAAATATAAGAGAATGAGACTGTCGCCGAATGCCGACTAATAACAAGCACGAGAACTATTTGAAAACAAATAAATATAAAATAAATACATTAAATGTAATAAATACAATAAAAGTGAAATAAAAGAAAAATATAAATGATTTCATCGATTATAAAAATTAAAGAAAAAATTTAAATTATTTATTGAAACAGAGAAAGATATTATGAGTTAATGAAAGAATAAAATTGAATTTTATGTGTATCAATTATTTATTATGTTTTTTATTTATTTATAATAAATTGGTTGTTTTCACATTAAATATTATTATTTTTTACAATGAATTTAATTACTGATTTAGCCTTTTTATGTATTTCTTATTGTAAATATAAATATGTTTTTTAAATTCTTGTCTATGGCCACGTTTCAATTCTTTTTGCGGTGGAAGAATTAGAAGCTCATCGAATTTTTAAGGATTTTTATTTTAATTTTCGAAATTCTGAGTTTTCAATAAATTTTTTTTTTGCAAAATTAATTCACAAATATTTTTTCAGAAAGTACTCTAAAAGCACCAAATTGAAATATTTGCTCAATATTTCTGATGAATTTTTGAGTTTTAATAAGCCTATAAATTATTAATCCGCTTCAGCAAGTAAATCAAAATTATAATTATGTTTAAATTAATATATGAGAAATACATTGATTCACGTGTTGCTATATAAAAGACAATTGAAATACGATTTAAAAAAATAATTGTCTATAAATTCATTTAAAAATTGTTTTTACTTTTAATTATTATTTTTTTTGTTTATGTATTTTTATGCTATTATTAGTAAAATTTATTGTTGATTTTATATTTCCAATTCATTTTTTTCTTTTTTTTTTAAATTGATTAATGAATTAATTGGTAATTGTGCATATAAACAATTATTTATTCTAATTCACGACCATACCCGAGAAGTCTGGTCTGAACTTTCTTTTCAATATTTAAAAATCTTATAAAAATTTAAATTAATTTTAAACACATGTTTAAATTAAGTTTAAATTATAAATTTCTTTTAGTTATATTGAATTAACTGGCATAGTATTATTTTTATTATATATTATTTTCATAAATAGTTTATTTTTTTATATTTTTTTTCTGGAAAAATTCTTTTTAAATAAAAAAAAACAATTTTTTAATATTGTTTATATATACGATATTTTTTTTTTAATAATTAATTGAGTTCTTTGATTTTTTTTTAATTTTTCCATTATAGCTTTTTGATATGATAAATAAATATTATGTTTTTTAAATGTAAATGTAAATGTAAATGTAGTTTTCACATTTAATTAATGTCAACTTTAAAATACAATAAATATTCAAAGATTAAAGCCTAAAATTTCAAAAGAAGTAGTAATAAATGCTTTTTAGCCTTTCTGGTCATTGAAAATGCTATAAAAATTATTCTTTCAATTAATTATATATTTCTAGAAATAGATTGTTAAAATTGATTTTATAAATTTCCCTCAAAATGATAATTGAAAAAATATTTCATCTCTTTTTATGGCACTAGCGAAAATTTTTTAATTAGAAGAAATATTATTCTGGTGGAAAAACCATATAATTGTGCGAGAAAATTAAAAAAAATATGTTAACAATAGAAAAAAAAAATTAAAAAAGACTATTTATAATAAAATATCAAACTAATTCTTCATTGATATTTTAATAAAATTTAAATAAATTCAAATTTATGGGTGTAAATTAAAAAATTTATTTTGAACCAATAAATTAGGCCAAACTATCATTAATGAGATAACTTTTTTTAATTAAAAATTCTACGTTTTTTCTTAGAAATATATTATTAGTTTTATTGTTGCATTTTGTTACTAAATATTGACAAAATGCCAAAATAGGTCCAAATACGTTTTTTCAATGTTTTTACGTTCTAGATTAAAAATAAAATCTAGTACATAGGTGCTAATAACTCGAAAAGTAGCTTTACAACCACTAAAAACATGTTTTTCTTGAGTTTTAAGCCACTGGGAATTCATGAAAAAATAAATAAAAATTAAAAATATCATTCATAATTTTTTGCGAACTTTCCAATTTTATTTTTCTGTTTTTTTTCTTTTCTATATTAATTATTTAATTACTTTTGTTACTAAAATGCTGAAATTTGTTAAATGGAAGAAATTCTTTGTATCTAATAAAAAAATAAAGTTTATTTAATAACAATATTTATTTATCTTTATATTTAATATTAATTGATTTGTGATACACAACACAAAGAATATATGTGTAATTAGTTATTTTTATATTGTTGAGTTTTATCAATTTTCTTTGAGAATATATTTAATTTTTTAATTATTTGGTATATATATTTAATAAAGTAGAAAATTTAATATTCTTTGAAAATTTTATTATCATGGTGGTTATCCTTTCCTTGTGAATTTGTATTCCAGTCGAGTTGTGATATTAAAATGAATAAATTATATTATATATTTATCTTGAGTCAATAATTTAATTCAATGGTTCTCTAAAATATATTTTGATTAAAATTTTCTCACCGAATCGGGCCATGATTTTTAAATTTTATAATAAATTTATTGTTGCAGAAATTTTTTATATTTTACAAATATCCATCCATAAAATTAAAATAAAATTATTAAAACATTTTCTTTCCTTTCCGCCTTTTTGCATAAATAAAATAATTATTTTAATTTATTAATTTTTATTGTGAATTTTATCAATTTGCTACATATAAAGAAAAATATTTATTTTTAAAACTTAAATTCCAAGTTATTTTATTCATAATTTAAGCCTGGATATTAATTAATTTATTTTTTTACCGTCAATCAATCAACTCTTTATTTAAAAATAAAATTTAAAAAATTCTTTTATAAAATATTTTCCAAGATGAATGAACTAATAAAGAAATTAATACTTTTGATTTTAAAATCACATCTCAAACAAATTCAATTTATTTTTATTCAAAGCAAAAATTTATAAAAAAGAAAAAATATAAAATTAATTTAACTATAAATAATTATCGTTATGTGAAAAATTAATAAAGAAAATTATTAAATAATCGAGGACTATGTATAACATAATTAAATTTTTGGAAATGGCAATCATAAAAGAATTAAACTTCAAAATTAAATTTGATTTCAACATCTTGAATGGACGATTAAAATGCTAAAAAAAAAACAAGTTTATTTGCTCAAAAAAAGAAAAAAACCAGTTATGCCAATTATGCATAAATTGAAGGCCAAATAAGACAATAAATTACCAAAAAAGTCTTTGTTCAATAGAATTAAAAGTAACTCAATTTAATTTAATGTAATAATGTTAATCGCAAAATTATTAATTAAAAATTAATAAAAAAAAAATCTTTTTATTTCGTTACGAATTTTTAAATATTTAAATTTTAGCAAATTAGAAATGAGGAGACTAAATTACAATTGTAAATTATACACATTCCTGGGAATTATTCAGAAAAAAAAATAAACAAAAGGATGTTTTGTTTATATTCATTTTTAATTTCAGTGAATTTTTGAACAATTTTGTTCATTGGTTTTTGATTTGAAAAAAACTAAAAAAGAAAAACCAACTTTAAATTAAAATGAAACTGTTTTCTTGTATATTCTTTCTTATTATTTTATCACTTTAAATAAAATTATTTCTTCTAAAAAATATTAAAATTATTGACTAAAACTTATGGCTCGATTTTTTCAATAAAAATAAAATCTTATATTAAAAATAGCTCAGCCAATTATAATATAAATTATGAACCCAAATATTAATTAAAAAACGCTAAATACAGATCCAAATTTATTTGTTTACAAGAAAATTTATTCATTATTATTAGGATTCAATAAAAACTGAAAATATTTTTATTTCATAACGTCCAAGGTCGGCTTCCAAGGACGGGTATGCCGATTTGCAAGGACATAATGGGGAAAATTCATGAAATCCAAGGACATTTAAATTTTTATTTTCTGCAATAAAAAACGGTTAATATTTACTCAAATGGCTTGTATTTTTCACCAGAATGGATTTTTTTTACCTTTTTTTGTTTTCACTGATTTTTCCTCAATTCACCGCATTTTAAGCCATGCGACGACTTTTTTTGTTTATAAAAAAGGATTTTTTACGGCGCGCTTTTATAAAAAAAATTTTGGGTACAGGAGGGTCCGGCGGAGCCGATAGGCGGCGCCGGGAAAATTTTTTGTAATTTTAATGTTGTTTGTTATCTGATTTTGTCTAAAAAATGACCAAATTTTGAGATTTTGGGCAATTAAAATTTGCATTTTATTTACATAATGCCATAATTTAATCAAAATATTGTTGAAAATTACAAAAATTTATAAATTTCTTTGAATTTTATAAAAAAAATTTCCAAATGCTCATTTTCAAGGACGTCCTTGCATCCAAGGACATTTTTATTTAAAAGAAAGAGGGCCAAGTTTCAAGGACGTCCTTTCCATTCAAGGACGGATACGAGCCCTGTAGTATAAGTAAATGAAGCACATCCTTATAAAACAAGCGTAATTAGTATAGGGCACTAAATTAATATAAAATAATAATTGGTATTACAATTTAAGACCCAAATAAAAAATTTTGTTTTGAAAAATAAATAAATAAAATTGAATAGTATTTTTTAGAGCTATGCCGTAACGGTCACGGTTCCCGTGAATTTCACGTGTTTTTTCTGTCACGGTCATGATTCACGGGGTCAGTTTATGGGTTTTCCGTGAAAAATTTACACTGGATAAAACTAAAATTTCAGAATTTCATATTGTTTTATAGAGAAACTTGGTCATTTTTTGGGTAAAGTTTGCTAAGAAATCGGAGCAAAATTTGCAAAAATTTCCCCGGCGGCGCCTATCGGCACGCAGGGCCTACAAAATTTATTTTTTTCATTAACAATCGGCTTAAATCATAAAATTGGTCGTTTTTTGGTAAAATCTGTTTCACGGCTTAGGCCTTAATTCGAATTATCTTTGTATAATTGACTAATAAAGAGATGGCATTATTTCATTTTTAAATTAAATATTATTTGTTATATATGAAACGATTAAACATCCTTATTTAATTTTTTGAGGAAATAATTCCAAACGTAACATGAACTGAGAAAGAAAAATGTTAATTTTTTATTCAAATGATTTAAAACTAATACAAAAAATTTACAAAAATTAAATAAAATTTTATAACTCAATAAAATTAAGAATTTTTAAAAATAAAAAAATAAAACAAAACCAGATATTCTCACGCCAAGATATATACAATGAATGAATCTTGTGAACAAGAATTTTATTATTTAAAAAAAGAAATATCATTATATATTTTATAAAAAAGAATTCCAGTCATATTTTAAGCCTTCCTCGCTGATGCTTTTTGATAATACACATTTTTAATTTCAATTAATTTTTGATTAGAAAATATGATAATTTAAATAGAAAAATATGATTTCCATATAATTTCCGCTCTAGTTAAAATTACTCAAATTTAATAATTTTCATTAGTTTAATTACTATTAAATTATGAACAAAAACAAAAATTAAAAATATTTAAATAAAATTTAAATTAATAGTGAAATTAAAATTCGATACTGAGAAATTATTGAACGAAACCTAAATAATCACTATTATTGTATGTTTTAAATTTATTTCTTTATTAGAAAACAAAAAAAAAATTAATCTTAAGCAAGCTAAAAGCAATTAACTCATACAAAATGCATTTATTAATATATTAAATATTCAACATTTTGATTAAATGAAATAATTTCGAGCGCATGAAAATATACAATAAATAATTGTTTATATACAAATTTATTCAATTTTATAAAAATTAAAAAAGAAGAGGAAATGAAGTGGAAAATTTTAAAAATGTGATTTAATATTGTTTTAAATAATAAATTCTATGAAAATTATAAAATTTAAAATATACATTAAAAAATATCTTCGAAAATAAATTAATACAAATAATTGAGGTAAAATTACAATTGAATAAAAAAAATTTTTATTCCTTCTTAATTTTTCAAAAGCTGATTTTCTAATCAAGTTAGCATTTTCGATTCCGAGAAAAAATATTAACAAATTGCAAATATAAATGTCTATCACTAAGAAAATAAAAAAATCTAAGTACCTATATTCGTTTATGATTTATTAAATAAGTAAACAATAAAATTTAAATTCCATTAATAGGGGGATAAAATTTATCTTACACACGAACTAACTGCAAATATTGTCAATAATTATTGGCAATAAACTATAATTATCATTTTACCCCAAAATAAATTTCAGAAAATTTAATCATAAACAAGTTTTTTCGTAATTAATGCCCTTTTAATACCTCAAGGCATTGAAAACTAAAAAAAATTAATTAAAATGCGAAAATAAAATAACTATTATTCAATCACAGATAAATTTATATAAAATTTTAACGCATATTTCAACTTATTAATTGAAACCAAAATAAAATGTATTAGGCAAAATTTTTTGCCATTCTAATTAAATTAATTAAAAATTTATTAAATTAATAAAATATACATTTTAGCGTTATAAAAAATTCTTTTATTAAGATTAAAATAAAAATATATTTCAGTTCCGATCTCAAATATAAAATGCATTTTTAATATAAAAATGCTACTCAACACCCATCAAAGAACATCTTCTCTGCGGCTTTTCATTAATTTTCGAAAGCAAATTTAATTATATTTATTAATATATTAAATTTTATTATAGAAACGACGAATTACTTTTTAATTTAATTGATATGTCTTTTTAATTTTTTGTATTTTTTTTGGCTTTGGCGTTTCAATAGTAAATTTAAATTGATAAGATAAATAAAATTACATATGAAGAGTTAATAAGAGCTAATTTTTTTGATTTCGGTTTTATCGCAGTGCTCAAAAAACAGATTTTGGGTCAAATACAGTACAGTGTAATTTTATAATTTATTCATTCAGAATTTATCAATATTATTATTTAAAGTAAAAATAAATAATTTTTTTTAATATTTATATATTTTCGCCAATTCATAGGCTTATATAATTACATGTTTCTGCACAAAACAAAGTCATATGTTTATTTTCACAAAATTGAAAATAAAAGAAATAATTTTTGTGCTTTATTGCATTTTTGTTAAGAAATTTTGGCAATGCGCCAAAAAGATTCACTTAAAATTATTGTTGATTTAAAATTATTTATCCCAATACTTGTATGGCTTAATTTTTATTTATTTTTTAATTTTGTCATTTACACCCCTAAATTAAAAAATAAAACATTTCTTAGAGGTAAATGAAAAAAATCTCGATAATATAAGATTAGATTTGATTTGAAAGCCTTTAATGGAAGCAATAGAAACAAAAAAGAAATATTCATGAGTACATATATTTCATATGTGACCAATTATAACGAAAATGAACTAAAACATATGATAATTAAATAAACTACAAAAAGAAACATTCACATAACTAAAGGTGAACAAATAAATTAGGAATTAAAAAATCGAAAAAAATATCAAATTGAAAGAGCAATAATATATTTAATATTTTTTTAAAAATAATGAATAAGCAAATAAATGATAATTATAATTTTTTACATACATTAACATTTCTTAATATATTGTACTTAATTTTATTAAAAGACAGCCAATGAGGATAAATGAAAAGCAGTAGAATACATGAGATTTAAAGGAAATAAAGAAATAAAAAATAAAGTACAAATTAAAAAATATAAATCAAATCTGTATATAAAAATAATAAACTAATTTGGAATAACGTAATATCATGAAAAAATTATTTCTAATGCATAACCAAAATATATAACAACAAAAATATTTTTCATTATTTATAAGCCATAAATTTAAAAACACATTAAGAGAATAATAAATATATGGCCAAAAAGGTTCGAAAAGATAATTTTGTCTTCAGCCAAGAGAAAGAAATCTTTTTTTATTTAGAATTTTTAAGTATTAAAAAAATAGAAAAAATAATACCTAATTAGAATTTAATATTAATTCAAATTATTATTAAAATAACACTAAGTGTATTTAATATTTAATAAATATATTAAATGCATACAATTAAATTTATTGCTCTCAAAGTGATTGAGCCGTATGAGTCATGAAACCGAACCTCCCCAACCATAGAACATTTTGCAAATATTTTAATATTTAAAAAAAGTGAATTTAAAACGAAAGTAGAAAAATAAACTAAAAAACCCATTAACATTTATTATTTCTAATAATAGACTAATGAACGAACCGATTAAATTATTTATATTAAATACTTTTAATTAAAAATATTATTATATTAAGTTAACTTTACTAAAAAAAAAATCAAATTAAATTTATTAAACTATTTTAAAAATTTTTAAAACTTATATCCATTTGATGCAACGATTTTTGGTTCGTTTTAATTTAAAGGCATTTTTGTTACGAAACCAACGGTCAATGAAAATCTTACTCAACGTATTCTTATTAAATCACTAATGTTAATTTAATGTATTTAAAATGAATAATCAAGAAAATTTTGTTACTATTTTAATAAATTTTGCTTTACTTCATTCATTTAACATTTTTAAAATAAATTCAAATTATACTCTGGAAATTATTATAATTAAATAATATTACTAAGTTAATAAAAAAAAATCTTTGAAAAATTTTGCCAAAATTTGAATCTTGGAGTTTTCAAAACATAAAAACTAAAATAGCCTATTAATTTTATACTAATAAAATTTCAATTTTTTTTTATAAATATCAGTGACATTATGAAAATATAAAATAAAATTTAAGGAGAGAATTATTTATAATTTATTTAAAAACTTAAAAATTACTTTATTTGATGAATAGAAGAGGCTTAAATGAATCTAAATGGAGTTTTATAAAATATTCACGTAATAAGGAGCTAATGGCTAAATTAAATTAATAATAAGAAAAGTTCAAAATTTTCAAATAAAAAAATGATAATTAATGTCGAGAAAAATCTGTTAAATCAATTCTTTAATTATATATAACTGTATGGATAATTGAGAAATAGAATTTTTATTTTTTTTAATATAATTTATATATATATATATATAATTACATACTGTCAAATAATTTCTATAAATTAAAGAAGAAGATCAAAGGTGAATATTTGTAACATGAATATATGAATTTGTTATGAATGATTTTAAAAATTATATATAAACAAATCTTTTTAATAGAAAATGTTGAGATTATTTACCATTACAATTCTATAAAAATATAAATTTATAATTGCCTTAGCAAAAAAATCAAATAGATAAAAAATGATTTAAATTAAAAAAATTATTTAAAGGCATCGCTATGAATTTAAAGAAATGTAGTTATATTAATATCGGAATATTCTACTTCAAGGGATGGTAAAAGCAAATGACAAAAAAAATGCATTTATTAAAATAGCGAATCTTTATCATTATGAAAACAAATCACGTATGAGAATATGAAATTTGAATAAATAATATTAAATGCAATTTAAGAATTAATTTTAATAAAATAAAAAATAATAAAGATTTCCCAATGTTTTATACCAAATTTGAGCAATTAGTGCTGAGAATAAATAAATAGCAAAAAGTTATTTAATTAAAACACACATATTATTTCAAATATAAAAACTTTTATGCACGATAAAATTATTATAGTACTTTTTTTTTTACAAAATGGAAACCCATATTTTTTTCCTATTATTACAACAAAATAATACTTTTAAATTTTCAGCAATAATAAAAGACAGCACTTGAGCATCCATTTACAGAAATAATTTACCAAAGCAGAATTATTCAATGTATAAGAATCGAAATTTGAATTAAAATAAGCAGACCTTATATTCAACGATAAGAGAAAAGAAAAAATTTAAATGCTGATTATTATGATAAATTATTACCTGTGACTTTAATGAATGGGACTTCAAAGACATGAATAAAAAACAAATATTATAATTTATAAATATAATGCTGGTAATTTAATCAATGATATTTTAAATAATAATTTTATTTAAACAAATGAAAAAAAGCTTTGGAAAGATCTGCTGTATTCATCATTAATTATAATTTTCAAAATATCTTTTTATGAATTTAATAATTATTAAAAAAAAAGGGATTTTTATTTTCTCCATGTTTCTTTTGTAAGAAAAGCATAAAAAAGCATTATTTCCCCATTAATTTTCGAATTAGAATTTTAGCACGAAAAACCAATATGTGTTGATGTTCCAAAAATTATAGTGTTTTTTAACAAATATAAAGATTTTTATTTGTCATTTTTGGCATTATCGTTGAATTAATTTTTAATTTTGGCATTTGTAAATTTTCTTTTGATTGATCGCTTTATAGCAGTTAAATGTGATAGAATTTTAAAATATAATTAATAATTTGAAAAAATAGAAATCCATTTGAAATGCATTTTTTTATATGTAAATTGTTTTATTAATTTGTTAAATGTTATCAGTTATTTATTTTAATAGTCTTTAAAAGAATAGATTAAGTTTTTCTAAAATTGGAACCAATTTTCAATAAATTTTTTATCCCATAATTTAAAGAAAATTGAATATTATCTTTTAATTAAATAATATAAAGCATTTGAAATTAATTGTAGCAACAACATCAACTAATATTAAAAATTTATAATCCTTAATTTTAATATATTTTTTGCAACTGAATGAATTTATTAAAAATCTTTTAGAATGAAGGATTTAAAAGTCTATTTAATTAAATAATTTCTTTATTTTTCGTTATTCTCATATTTATTCGGTAATAACATTATATATTAATCTTAAATGACTTCCATCATAAAAAAAATTAAACAACAAGGGCATAGATAAGAGTTTAAAAATAAAGAAACATAAATCCACAAAAAATGCTAGTACACTTTTAATTTAGTTAAACTAAATAATCAAATAAAACGTTGCGTCAATAATAATGAAAAAGAATGCCGTGTTTTAATTAAATACTATTCATTTAAAGCAATTTTGCATTTTAAAAGAATAAACAATAAAGCCCAATTACAAAATGAAAGAGAAATTTTAAATAATTTTCAGGGCGTGGAAAATACAAATTTTTTGTTTTTCTGCGTGAAAAGAATTCTGGGCCTGCACATGTCTTACTAAATATATTACAATTAACTAATATTAACGAATATAAAAAGAAACTCAAAAATAATTAAAACATAACCAAGTAAAAACGAATGATTTGAAAAATAATATAAATCTTAATTATCAACAAAAAAAGTTACTATATATTACAAAAATATAATTTTCGAAATTAGATTTTAAATAAATAAATGTTCAGCCAAATTATAGAAAACTTTCCTTAAATTTCAATAATATTTGTAAAAATTCTGGCAAAATAATTATTGTGAAAATATATCTAGGAAAAATATTGATATTCAGACAGTAGAACAGCTGCTTTTCTTGAGGCGACGGAGAGAAGTGATAAAATTTTAATATTTGGCTTAAGAACATGAAGCAAATAATATAAGAAATAAAAATTTAAGATTAAACTTTTCTTAATTCTCTTATTGCATAATTTTTATATAATCTTCAGACAAATGTTTCTTAGTTCATAAATGTCATCAAAAAGAATGTAGTTATTGATATATTTTACAATATTAAAATATTGATCTACCGAATTAAACTTACTCAAAAAATTGAAATATCATAATAATTTTATAAAAAATGAAAATAAAAAACAATAATAAATTCAATTTAAAATAATATATTTTTAAACTAAGAGCTAAGTTTAAAGTAATATTGTGAATTTATAAAATACCTAAAATTGAACCGTTCATAAAATAATTAATATGTTCTAGTGGTACAAAATGAGTTTCTTAGTTAATCAAAAAGCTTAACAAAAAAACAATTGTTTTCAAGCAAACATCAATAAAAGTTCTAAAAATTAAAATTTTCTGAAAATTTTTAAAAATAAATTTATTTTTAAAATGAAAAAATTTGAAACCAATGGAAAATTGTATTGAAAATTAATACTAATTTCTAAAATAAAAATTAAAATCGAAATGGATAAATATGCAAGCAAACTCAAGGAGAATTGAAATAAATAAATTAAATTATTTCATCCAAATAAACAGTTCATGCCTTGCATACCACACAATCGAGCACCTCATATTTATGGGAAGCATGATGAAAAACCCAAATTGGATGTGAAAATTTTATAATATTCATTATCTTTACTATTTAATTATACCAAAAAAATAAATTTAAGCAAATTATTCAATAAAAATAAATTAATATACAAATTTTATCATTAATTTTAAACAATATAACTATTGTAATCTATAAAAATATAAAAGTTGCTACAAATTAATACTAAACAAATGTTTTGTTTACTAATAAAAATGCCGGTAACTTCTTCTTGGTCAAGAGTTTAATAGAAAATTAATCTAAAGAAATACATATTCAGTCAGACTAAAAACAATTTAAAGAAAAATAACCATTTTCGAAAACGCCAAAACAAATTTAATATAATTTGGAAATAAAATAAAATACTTACGCTAATACAAAATATTAAGCACTATTTTAGTTGCATAATTCACAATTATTATAAATACTAAAAAAATTGTTTTTATTTTCAAAACATTGAGTTAGCTTACATTATGCAAATAAGTCGAACTTATTTTGTATTAAATTTTATATCTTAAAACGAAAATAATTTTATGGTTTTTTAAATAAGTACAATTTTTAAACAAAAATTTTATAAAGAGAAAAAAATAAATAATTAGGGGATTAATTCTTGTGAAAATTTATCAATTTCTGTTCTGAAACTTTTTATATTAAATAAATGAATTTTTTCTAGATGAGATTTAATAGTGAATTCAACAAATACTAATAATGAGATTAAATAATCCTAGTAATAATATAAAGAACCTTTCATTTGAAAAAAAAAACTTCAAAGAAGTGAATAGTTTGCCATCGAACATCAAGAAGAAATTAAGAATACGCCACATTACTACCATTCACGAGAATCATTTTATTGTTATCTCAATTTCACGCACTTTAGCCAAGTGTATAGAATCACAGCAAAGTTATAAGTTTTTTGAAGCATGATTTATAAATTCATAATAAGGTTGCTAATCAAAATATGAAATACAAATATTGATTACTAATTCAATTTTTAATACTATTTCTTCAAGAAAAATGATTTTAAATAGCAAAAAATAAAAGAAACCGAAGCAATACAATTTATTAAATCAATCATCTGGCAAATGAATTAGCAATTATTATTTTATATAAAAGGTGATTATTTCTAATCATAAAAAAATGTAGAGTAGCATGAAGTCAATGCATTTCCGATCTCTTTTAATAAAATGCATTCTCATTATTAATCAATTATCTAATTTAGTCTGTTTTTTTAATAATTAAAGGGATAAAGATTAGAACATTAAAAACAATCACTACTAATAAATAATAGAATAATGGAAAATAATTTTGGTTGTAAAAAAGTACAAAAAATAATTATATGTATAAAATATGTATGGTTATCAAAAATACAAAAGTACTTAATATACAATTTGATAAAATAACATTTTAAAGAATTTAAAAAAACAATTAAATAAAGAAATTTTATTTAATTAGACATGTTACCGTCAAATTATGAAAACAATGGACAGAAAATGATATTTTAATTAAATTCTTAATTCAATAAAATGAAATTTAGAAAAAAACGGTTTTCCAATTCTATTCGGGATTCTATTTTGCAAAGGAAGAAAGGAATTGAAAATTTCGATTATAAAAACATAAACTCCGGCGCGGGTCATCCGAATCCCAATTACAATACCGAATTTTTTAGAAATTGCGTGCCGCCAGTCCTTAAAATTTCTTTTTCAAATTCACAATTCCTCGCTTCGGGTCGGAGAGGAATCCTAAAATAAGAAAATTAAATTATAGGCATTTATAAAACAAAACAAAAAAAAAGTTTAAAAAACAAATATTTAAGCAAAATGAAAAATGGTTTCGGAATGAGCAGATGGAGGCATTTAGCAAGTTAATTCATTAAATAAAAATTCTTGAAATACAAAAATGGATAATCATATTAAAAATCAAAAGATTCAATAAATAATTTAACATAAACTGAGAACATATGAAGATTCATTTATAAATTGGTTTGAAAAAAACTAAATTAGCATTTATTATCGATAAGTTAAGAGCTAATGTATAAAAATTTTTTAAAGATAATTCAAAAAAACCAACATTAAAGTGAGGGATGAGCGGCCAATTCGCGGGTAGACTATTGACCAAGAGTTTAATATAAATAAAAATAGCAAACTCCAAATTATAAAATTAAATAAACAATAAATTTATATTAATAAAAAAATCATAAAATAGAGCAATTATGCTTAAGAGATTAAATTAAAAAAAGAAGATAAAATCTGAATATTTTATTAAAAAAAACTTTTGAAATGAAAACTTTGAAATCAAATGAAAGACACTCACTCACTCATTGTTAGTGATTATATCTAAAAATGCAAAATTTATTGTATTTTTATTAAATAAAATATATTTTTTGGCTCAAAGAGAAGACGTAAGAGAACTATGATTTCTTCAATTTCGAGCTAATAACGGCATAAAATACAAATTAAATTAAAAAAAAATTTTTACCTAATGAAAAAGTCAATTAAGGCGAATGAAATGTGAAAAAAATTCTTATAAACTTTTCACAAATTTCGTTTTTCATGTAAGTTTAGGTCACTTTATTTCATACATTAGCAGTGATAACATTTTTTAAATCAATTTTAAAATATTAAGAGATACAACAAAGGCGCCATAATAAAAATAAAAAGAAAAAATAATGTGATTAAACACTGCTGAATAAAATTTTTTATCAATACTAATATATTTCTCTTAATTGTCTGTTCTAAATATCACATTAAAATATCTGAGAAATTTGTATTTATTGTTTTGCTGCTTATCATAATTTCCTACTATTTATATCTATAGGCAAAATTTCTCTCATTTGCTTTGACCAGAAACATTAAATAATTTTTTTAATTATTCTATTTTAAATAATTCATTTCTCTTTGTATAAATTTTACCATAAACACATTTTAGTAATTAATTTGATGCCATTAATAAAGAAACTTCTGTGAAGCCATTAATTCTTACTTTATTAATAAATTTATATATTCAGTTTTTTATTCAAAGTTTTTAAAAAATTTCAGATATTCCTTTTTATTGAATTTTTTTAAAAAAATTTATTTTTGTATTTAATTATATAATTGCTCTTTCAATATAAATTTAATAATTTATTAAAATGTTTATTAATTTACCAAATGATGATATTTAAAATTTTTTCTAAAAGATTTTAGGTATAATAATTATTCTATTTTTGTTTTCTTAATGAAATGATAATATAATTTCTTGTTTTGGAGTCATTCTATTGAACGCCTTGCATTCCAGGCTCTAATTTAATAAATTTTTGTATCTTCATCAATAATTTTAATTTTTTTAATTAATCTAATTTATTAAGCATAATTTTTATTCATTCGTGTCTGGGTAATTTGGCTCTAACGTTAGGAGCAAAATCTTGAAGTTCCCTTTTGTTCGGTCTAAGGTCCAGACCGAACAAAGTGGGCGCAATTGCTTGTCCAGCCAAATTTTGCGTTTGATGTGTCAGCAAGGCGGAAACCGCAACCTTATTGGTATCTAGGTTTTTTTTGTAGAAATTCCACGATTAACCGCGCCTGGCGGATTAATCGGATCGACGAATTTGGCTTTGTTGAAAACAAGACGGCTTCCTGCCGACCTTTTACTGACAAATTAATAAATTGCACTCAGCAATTTATTCAAATCAAATCAGGCGCTGAGCTCAAATTGTAGGGCGTCGCCAATTTGTTCGGTCCCCGAAATGTCGAAGAGACGAACAAATAAACAAATTTTATTGAAGACAAATCAAATAATAAATAAATAGTCGGAGGACGGCGGAGGAGAGCAAATTGGGAAATGTGAACATGCAAATACCGTATATACTCTTTTTATATGCCATGGTATATTATTTTTCAACCTCTTCAGAAAGGGGTACATAATTGGAGGCCGGCAGATTAATGGAGACTGGGAGATTATTTTTCAGCTGATTTATTTATTGGAAAATTTTTGAAATTTTTTTGTACATGTCGCAAAAATGTCATCGCGTCAAAAAAAAATCATTTCTATTGCATTTCTGTTAAAAAACTTCTGAAAATTGACCCCAAAATGGCAAAAATGTTTCATTTTCTTGCTTCCAATATGGATAAAAATTGAAATTTTTAATGGTGAAAGATGGACGAAACGATCACGAAGAAGCCTTTTTTATTTTAATATTAATTTATAAAAGTTTTTAATTTTTTTTTTGGCTTAAATCGTGACCGTGACCGTGATTCAAAAACCCGTGAAATTCACGGTTTTCGTGACCGTGAATTTTTTGAATTTTTTTTTTAAACTCTTTTTTGTGGTAAAATTTTCCAAAAAATTTTGGGAATAGGGTGTCCAGCAGGGGCGCTGAATTTTTAAAAATTTGAGTGCAATTTGTGCACAGATTTTGTTCGTAAAATGAGTCAAAAAATTAGAGCCATAAAAATTTTTCTCGAGTCTCGGGAAATTTTCGATCTCGATAGTGAAAATTTACTATTTCGACATTTTTAGGAAAATTCATTAACAAAAATGCAATAAAATCAAAAAATGCACCCCTAAGAATTGGAAAATTTTCTTAAAAATTCTTCCCACAATTTTTTTTTAGTTAACTATTTCGAGATTTTCCGTCACTAAAAGTAGCGACCCTACTCTGATGATGATGCAGGGCTGGATGGAGTCGGAGATGGGAACGAATTGTTCATTTATTAGCCCCTTTTACTGTTGAATTGAGTTTAATTTTTTTTTTTTGGAAAATGTGCCAAAAAAATTATTTAAAAAATTCTATTTATCCCCCCTGGCACATAAATGGAGACTGGTATATTATTTTTCAACCTCCTCAGAAAGGGGTACATAATTGGAGGCCGGCAGATTAATGGAGACTGGCATATAAAAAGAGTATATACGGTATATCAAAACTGAATGAATCAAATGAGGGGAGGGCAAAGGGTCACAAATATAATCAATGGAATGTGTCTGACAGCGAAAGGTCAGACACCACAAATAAACAACAAATGAAAATGAGTGAATGTGTCTGAGTGGGAATGGTCAGACACAACAAATAAACATAAATGAAAATAATCAAATTAAATAAATGTCTCTCGGATCACACCCGAACAAAATACATAAAAGGAAAATCAAATACTGTCGATACAATATTCAAACGCATTTAAAAAAACGAAAAACAAAATATAGGGGCGCAAAAATTTTGGCTCACTTTTGAATTTTGATTAATGTGACCTGACGCTGTGCAAAACAATGTAACAATTGTAAAATAAAAACAGTAAATTGTTTTATTTAATATAGATATTATTTTTTACTGAGAACGTGAAAAATAAATTCTGAGAAAAAATTTATGGGTTTAAATTTTAAAAAAAACCAAAAAAAAAAAAAAAATTTATAAATTGAAAAAATATAAAAACATAAAAAAGCAGGATTTTTAGAAAATGCCAAGACAATTTAAAATAAAATCAGACGTGAAAAGTCAAAGTATTTAATTACAACACACCGCACCAAATTGCTGTGAGCATTCCTTGACCATAACCAAGAGAATGATAATGGACGAATTAATTGCAAAAACTTATTAAGCCAAAAAGATAAAGAAATGTTTAAAATTCATTATAAATAAAAACCAATTTATTATTTAAATAAATAATAAAAGATTTTGAATTTTAATTTTTGCACTAATCATTACTAGGGCTTCCTTTTTTAGGCAAATGCCTAAAATTTTGCGCACTTGATACGCAAAGATAAGCACGAAACACGTTTTCCGCTTGGTTTGGGGTGGCTACGATGAATTTTATAATGCCTATTTTTGCCTAATTCGGGGTTTTTGTGCCTACTGTGCCTATTTAAGGATTTTCGAAAAAATCCTTAACAAAGATGCAATAAAAATTTCAGAAAATACACCCCTAAGAATTGAAAAAAGTTTTCAAAAAATTGATCCCTAAATATAATATGTTTTTCTTTATAAAAATTTTTGTTTAAAAATATGTCCTTATTTAGAAAAAAACTATAAACTATTAAATAATTTCATTTACAATTGAAATATTTAAGTTTTACGTGTTTTATTACCTAAAATCGTTATAAAAATTTTTATGCCTATTTAATGCCTATTTTGCGATTTTTTATGCCTTTTTAGATGCCTATTTCGCGATTTTTTGTGCCTAAAAAAGGAAGCCCTAATCATTACTTAATAGAAATTAATTTTAATATTTGTATTGGAATAAGAAAAAAGTATATCTTAATTATAATGCATTTATTAATAAAGAAAAGCAGGCACAAAACTAATGAAAGAAACTATGACCATGGCCCAAATAAATATTCAAATAATATTCTAAAATTGGTTAGTCTTAAACTTTAATAAAATTGTTGAGCTAAGATACTGATCATGTGAAAAATATAAAAAAATACGCAAAAATAAAAAAAAGATAAAAGGAAGATGGAAGAAGAGAGATTAAAAATACATTTTATGAATAAATTAACTTGAAATAACACTTATGACAAAAATAATAAATATGAGGAAACTTTCAATTGCAAACTTTTTATTATATATTTAAAAACCAAATACATTTTTGAAATAATTCAAGAACAAATTAATTTTATTATTCATAGATTATTTATTCGAACTTATTTTCATAGAATCATTGTCATATTTTGACGAGATTTGAACTTGGCGTTTTGACATATATTTTATTGATTTAGGAAATTTCACTAAGTTTCATTCTTTTTATAGTTCCTATTTGACGCATATTAAAAAATTAATTGAATTATTGGAGACTCCAACTGCTCGATTTGCTAAAAAAGGTGAAACATTAACTAATTTAAATCATATTAAAATTATAACAAGCCCTCGGGTTCCAACTGCAGCACGCGTGCCACGCATGTGCCGGTAGCTGCTACTGCATAGCCAACCGAAACTCTAGACGTGTAACGTACGGGCGGGCGGCGCACCCGGGACCCGGTGAGCGGGGGGGTTGGGGGGGGCGGCAGCCCCCCCCCCCAGGAAAAAACCAGATAAAAAAATATTTAAAAATTGTTAAAACCTAAAAAAATTTAAATAAAAATTTCCCTTGTCGGTAGCTGCTACTGCCCAGCCAACAGAGCCTCATTCCCCGAATGCCACGCATGCCCATTCGCAAAGCCCTCGGGTTCCTACTGTGCACGGGTGCCACGCATGTATAACTGCTACTGCACAGCCAGCAGAGCCTTTGCACCGGTGCCACGCATGCCCATTCGCAAAGCCCTTGGGTTCCCACACTGTAGCACGCGTGCCACGAACTTTGCGGTAGCTGCTACTGCACAGCCAACAGAGCCTTTTTACCTATAAGTCACGCATGCGCCTTTGCGGAGCCTTCGTTCGCCAAGCCCTCGGGTTCAACTGAGCACGGGTGCCACGCATGCCAATTCGCCAAGCCCTCGGGTTCCCACACTGTAGCACGGGTGCCACGCATGCCCATTCCAACTGCTCACGGGTGCCACGCATGCCCATTCGCCAAGCCCTCGGGTTTCAACTGCTCACGGGTGCCACGCATGCCCATTCGCCAAGCCCTAGGGTTTCAACTGCTCACGGGTGCCACGCATGCCTATTCGCCAAGCCCTCGGGTTCCAACTGCTCACGGGTGCCACGCATGCCCATTCCAACTGCTCACGGGTGCCACGCATGCCCATTCGCCAAGCCCTCGGGTTCCAACTGCTCACGGGTGCCACGCATGCACATTCGCCAAGCCCTAGGGTTCCAACTGCTCACGGGTGCCACGCATGCCCATTCGCCAAGCCCTCGGGTTCCAACTGAGCACGGGTGCCACGCATGCCCATTCCAACTGGCCACGGGTGCCACGCATGCCCATTCGCCAAGCCCTCGGGTTCAAACTGCTCAAGGGTGCCACGCATGCCAATTCGCCAAGCCCTCGGGTTCCCACACTGTAGCACGGGTGCCATGCATGTTCCGGTAGCTGCTGCTGCACGAACATCCAGACACGCACCTTTCGGTAGCTGCTACTGCACTAACAACCTGGACTGCCTACCCCGTTACTGCCTACCCCTCGAAGGGCTAGGGCAAGCATGTGCACGCTCACCATGCATGCCCTCAGAGCCGGCTAGTTAAAATTATAATATTTTGCGCTATCTTTCGAATTAATTTGGAACATTTTAGATAACTAAGATTTTTGTTCTAACTTTTGCTAAAAGATAACAACTCAATTGAATTTATATATTAATTTTATGGCTCGATTGAACCAAAAAAAAAAAGTAAACAAACCCTAACGAAATATTAAAAAAAAAAATTCTTCCAATGAATTGAATTTAGTTTGGGTACATACTTATATTTATCTTTGAAAATAAATAAATAAAAACCAATCTTTATATAAATTTAATAAAATTTATTTAAAATTTTGCTTTTTTAATTTATTAAATTAACTATAATTTAAACGAAATATATAAAAATTAAACCGATTTATTAATTGAAGAAATATAAATAACATATGCAACATGAATGGGCTTTCACTTTCGCGTTTCGCATTTTGGCGCGAAACGCGAATATTACGCCCTAAGAATTATGGATGAAATGCCCCTAAAATTTTCAAAATTTGATATAAATAAACTGATTATTTTAATAATCACGCGGAATCACGACGTAGAATTGAAGTCATTATAATTTTCGAATATTTTCCATTAATTTTTGATGAAAAAAAAAGCAAAATAAAAAAAGTCTTCGCATAGGAAATTTGAGTCTTTAGTATGAATTTTTGTCCCAGCGCACCCAGCAATTTTCATCGAACAGTCAAAAATGATATTTATATATTTTGGCTAAAACAGAGACAACTTATAATTTTTGCAAAATAAACTAACAATCGACTTACAAATTAGTGTTTTTTATCTTATTATTAGAGCTCGCATCTTGAGACATATGCCTTTTTTCTGCGCACTAGTTTCGATATATTAAGCATAAATAACGCATTTTCCAATTGGTTTGAGACTTCTACGTTGACTTTTATTATGCCTTTTTTTGCCTTTTTCGGGATTTTCGTGCCTTTAATGCCTTTTTGGCATTTTGCCGTTTTGGTGCCTTTTATAGTGCTTTTTTCGCGATTTTTGGTGCTTTTTTTGCAAGCTCTACTTATTATTGGCATTTCGTTTTAAGAGCACTGCCAAACTGAAAATGAATATACTTATAAAAAGAAAACAAATGAACAAATTTTAATTGAAAAAAATCAACTGCAAAATTAAAAATTTATTCATATAATAAAAAAAATTAAAAAAGGAAATCAATCCAAATAAGTAAAAAATAAATTAGTTTTTAATACTTTTAATTTTTATAAATAATGTAATTACACAAAACAAAATTTGAATATATTAACGAAAATATAAATTGTTTAAATCGAAACATTGAAAAATGGTACGAAAACCAAGAAAAAATAAAAATATACTTATAATCTATGAACAATGTTAATATAATGGCAAACTTTAAAATTATTTGAAAAAAATAAACATAAGTTCTCACCATTGAATCTCGAAAACCCTGAATTTTTATATAAATGTTTTGAATAATTTATAAATGTTTTATTTCACATTGTTCTTTCTAATTTACTAGTTTTATTTTCATTAATTCTTGAATGTTGAAAATATTTTTTCAAACGCTAAATTTATATTTATTCTTTGAAAGGATATCTTTTAATAATATTAAAAATTAGTCAATTTATTAAAAATTTATTGATATTTAGTTTTTTAATTATTATTTTTTAATTTTAATTTCTTGTTCATGTAGGTGTTTTTTAATTAAATTATTAATTTTGAATATTAATCGATTACATTTCATTGTTTTCTTTTCATTAAAGCAGTGCAGTTTTTTCTTTACTGTAATTAAAATTTTTATTTTGTTTTTTTAGATTTATATTTTAGCTTGAAAATAATAATTTACTTTTTTAATGTTGAAAAGTGCCGAAAAAAAAGATTTTTTTAAAACTGAAAAATTCAAAGTCAATAAATGGACTTTCTTAACAATCGAATTAATTTCTCTGTTGGCTATTTTCTCAATAGAAAAATTTGTTTAAATAATATTTTCATTTTTTTCGTATTTTTATTTCAAATCATGTATTCCGTCTAATTTTTTCCTTGGGAGTTCATTGATGTTTTGAGCTTTAATAATAACTTTTATTCTAATCTCTATTTAAATGTTCAATGAATTTATCAATAATTGCTTCGCAATTTTTTGTTAAATATTTTAAATGTGTGAATTTTCATATTTTTGTTTATAAGAATAATGAATATTAATTAGACAGTAAAACTTTCGCTTTCGATGTCCGTTTAAATTCTGTATTCTCTGTCCAAATAGGTAATATATTTTTTATTTATATTAAAAAATAATGACAAATATTAAGGAATTGTTTTTGGTTGCTATCAAATTTATTATTTTATTCTGTCATTTTTAATGTAGAAATTTGTTAAATTATTCATACATATATTTTTTAATAATTCAAAATTATTTATATGACAAATTAAACTAATTTTAGAAGGGTTAAATTTTGGAGTATTTAAAGAATGGGTAAAATTAATTAAATTATCACTTATTTTTCGTTTATTTTCTTTTTTAATAAATTTAATTACATCTGGGTTGCTTTTTCTGAAATAAAAAGAAACTTATTGTTTTGTTTTAATTGTTGTCTTATCTATTCTTTTACCTACCCTTTTTTATATGTTTTTTATCTTAAAAAATACATTTAAATTAATTTTTTCATTATTTTTGTTCTCATATTATTATTAGTTTGATTGTTTGTCCCTCTATTAAAATTTATTTTTCAATCTATTAAGACAATTTATTTACATTGCTGTTCATATAATTAAAAGGTAAGAAAAATATTTTAATTATTTTTTCAATTGGTTTTTGTGGTATTTTATAAGATTTTCAATTAATAAAATAACTTAAAATTTACCTATTGGTCTATCATTAGGGCCCGGATTTTTAGGATTTTACTTATTTTTTCTAAATACATGAAAACACCCCATTTTTAGCTCGGAAATTCGTCGCTTTAACGCCCCCTATTCGTCCCAAAGCTTTGACAAATAAATTAAGTTACTGCGTAAACCACATAGCAGGCCTAGTACCATGACTAATTAGTAATTACCCAAAGGCTTTGGTTCATAACTCATTTTGTTTAAAATTGTCTTGAGTTCTAACTTGATATTTTTGAAAAATATTTTGTCAGATTAAGGGAAATGTTTTCAAATTTATTAGACAATTTATCAACATTTTGGTTCATTTCCCTGTGTTTCGGAAAAGTAAAATTCTTTATGGTTACATTCCTTTTCAGTATGTTGTCTAAGTGTATCTCAAAGTTTTGGATTGAATTTAAAAAATATTGATATCTTGGCGTTAACAAAAATCGAATGTAAGAAGATAGGTCCATTTTTGAAGTTTTAACTAGAGATCGGATCGGTTCGGTTTTTTTTCAGTTTTTTTCGGTATTTTTCGGTTTTCGGTTTCGGTTTTTGACCGAAAAAAACCGACCGAGAAATTTTTGAGTTTTTCGGTTTTTTTCGGTTTCGGTTTTTTTCGGTTTTTATACCGAAACCGACCGACCGAGATAATCAGAAAACCGAAAAAACCGACCGACTTTTATCAAAAATCAGTTGGCCATTTTCTTAACAAAATTCATTAAAAATTCTTAAAAATTTCTCCCGGCGGCGCCTATCGGCACCGCCGGCCCCCCAAAAACCTATCTTTTCTTAAAAAAATAAGCCCAAAATCTCAAAATTTGTTATTTTTAGACAAAATCAGTTAAAAAATAGCATTAAAATTATTTTAAAAAATTTGAACCCCTTTCTTCATTGCACATGCGCAGAAAAAATATGCAAAAGAATATAATTTATATCCATTTTTATAACATATTAGGTTATTAATTTTCAAAAAAGATAATATTGTCCATTTTCTTTCTTTATATATTTTTTCTATTGAAAGCGGATTTTTTTCTTTGTACAAAGATACGATTATTGTTTAAAGAGCATTTTACTTATTTAAATAGATGACATTTTCATAATTTTTTTTTACTTTTTATAAATATTTTTTGTGTTTTTGGTTTTTTATTTTGAGTCAATCCTGAGTTGAACGTAACTTAACCCGGTTGACTAATCCTCAGCTGCGGGTAACTTTTCAACCCGCACCTAATAAAAGTTCATAGAATTAAATTAGGTATTGAAAGAGTTATGAATAGAAAATTCAATCATCTCTATTTGTAAGGTAATTTCATCATAGTGATACTAAAAGTTTTGTATTACTCACTATTTGTCACTATTTTGGACTTTTTTTAACTATTTTGGCACTTTTTCTCACTATTTAAAAAAAAATGTTTTTTGGCTTCCTTTTTTCAATTTTCCAAAATTAGTACACCATTCGATAGAGCTTCAATAGCTTTACAATTTAGTTCAGAGGTGATCTTTAGCTTTTTCTGTTAATAAAAATGTTTTATTGCTTTTTTTGGAAAAAATATAAAAATTCAAAAAAAAACCGAAACCGAAACGATATACCGAAAATTTTTCTTCGGTTTTTTTCGGTTCGGTTTTTTTCGGTTTTTTAACCGAAACCGACCGACCGAGAAATTTTTGAGTTTTTCGGTTTTTTTCGGTTTCGGTTTTTTTCGGTTTTTATACCGAAACCGACCGACCGACCCTCTTGTCCGGTCTCTAGTTTTAACATTGTTTTTTTGGAACTCAATAAACTTGCAAATGCCTGCTTCATATTTTGGTCCTACTCTTGAATAATGACTGCTCAAAAGCCTTTTAAATTAATAAGTTTTTTGACAAAGAAGTGCTATATATTATGCCAAATAAATTAAAAAATCCTTAAAAATAAATGAGTCGCGATTAAGCATGTCAGAATGGGCTTGTTTAACTGCTGGATAAAAAAAAATTGAATAATTTATGAGTATAATTTGCATTTATTTTTGATATTTACTTTAAGCTTGGCTAATTTCTTGTATTTCCAAATTTTAGTTCTTTACGATTCAAAGTATGAAAATGCAATAAAAAAAGAACACCCTCAGAACCGAACTCTTGAAAATTTTTAAAAAAATTGAAAAAGTAACAAAAAATTTTCAACAAAAACAATTAAAAAATTCCTTTTAAATATTGAAAAAAAAAATTAAAAATGTAAGATAAACTAACTCTCTTTTTCTTTTATTTAAAAAAAAAACAAATGTAATTCTTTTCTAATTAGAATTGCTGATTAAATTAATTACATCGATTCTAATTTATTTTCATTGGAAAAAACCCATATTTTCAAAGTTTCGCCAATATTTAATTTTTGCCTCTAAAATATCCGGGTCCAAGTTATGATAATATATTTTTTTATATTTTAATTGTTGTCTTTTTATTCAAATTTCTTTTAATTTTAATTTTGATTATGTATATGTATAATTTCAATTCAGAATGAAACATTGTACAAATAAATTTGGTGTTTCACAGTTGTTCTTATTCACAGCTTAGGATTAAAAGAAAAACTAATATTTATAATGTTATTTTGGTAATTATTTTCATTTTTTGAGATTGAAATGCTCTTATAACGGATTAAAATAATAATAATAATGTAATAATTCTAAAAAATGCGAAATTCAGCTCTTTCAATCGAATTCTCTTTAAATAATTTTTCCCTTTATTAGTAAATTTTTAATCCGATGTTAAAATAAATTTCTATTTATTTGTAAAATTAAAGTAGAATGGTGCCCTTACGGGAAATAAAAAACATTTAATTTTAAATTAATTTAAAGTTATATTTAAATAAGGAAAAAATGCAATTTAATGTTGCCTCATTAAAATTTAAAAATCCTTAAAGGTGTCTCAGAGTTTAAGATGAATTTGTTTTATGTAAAAATATTAAATGCATGAAGTAAAGCGAAAATTTTTAAAATTGTAATAAAATTTTCTTGATCATATTTTTAAATACATTGAATAATTTCCTTTTAAAATGTTTTTTATTTTAATATTTTATTTACTATAAATTAAATTGACTATTAATTAACATGAATTTTTTTATGCATCTACTCAAACACCACTCAAAAACTGTTGTTAAAATACATCGCATTTCTTTGTGGAAAATTGATACAAATTTTTGACTTTTGTTGGAGTTTGGGTCCGAGGTTCGAAATTAATCAAAATGGAATAAATTCATGATCAGCGAACCCAAATCCCATAAAATATTTTATTTTGGTTATCGTTAATTTTTCAATGTTATCAATAGCTGATTAATTAAATTTATTCTTTTTTATATATTAAATATACTTTATATATGAAGAATAATTTCTGTTTTCATTATTATTATTATTTTTATTTGTTTTTGGATTTTTAATAATTGTTTATTCTAAACAATTAAAAATTTGCTTTTATGTTAGTTATTTTTTAATTAAATTCCATATTTTTTCGTTTTTAGATTCAAAATCCATCAACTTTTTAAATTTACATTTTTAATTCTTTATTAATCTTTTTATTAAATTTTAATTCAAAAAATATTTTTTCATTGCATTTTGCTTTAAATTTTGCCTTTCTATTTTAGAAAATTTTTTTCATTATCTCCCGTAATTGCTCGGAATATTTTTTGACAATCAACCGGATCCGGACAACCATATTTCTTTAGCTTAATTCTCATTTATTCTTAAAAAAATTTAATATATAAATGTTACCTTATAAAATTTTGTTTGTAATTGATTATTATTTTTTTTAAAGTTCATAATTTCTCTTCTAATATTTATATTATTTTTTATATAAATATTTTTAATTCTGCAAGGAAGAATAAATGAATAAATAGTGAAAATATTTTTTCTCTGTTTTTTACGCTATATTTAGTTTAATTGACAAAAAATTTTAAATCTTCCAAATCAAAAATCAATTTTTACTTTTTATGTAAATCAAATTTTTGTTTTTCTAAAAATTCTTTCTAAAGTATTTCTTTTTAGTATTTATTTGAATTTAGCTTAACATAAACTTTTATTTTTTATGATTATTTTCTGACCTTGAAAATGCTAAAATTTTATTTATTAAATTCAATGTTTATATGTTATTTTTAAAAATATGATTTGATTAAATTTTTTTTTTACATTTAGTATTAATATTTGTAAAAAAATTATAATATTTGCCCATGTTAAAAATTAAAAGCTTTATTTTTAAAATTTTATATTTAAAACAATTATTGTATTATTGAAATATGGGTTATTTATTGATCATATTCGTTAAGCAATTTTGATATTAAAAATAAAAAATAAAATTTTGTGAGAAGAAAATTTAAAGGAAATTAAAATATCTTCATTTTTAAAGTTTTTCTTTGTAATTATTATTAATTTTAAATAAATTATTTCTTTTCAAAATATATTCCTTTATAAACAATTTTCTTATTTAAATTTTCTTTTGTTAATTAATTTTCGAACTTTAAGAATCATTAACAATTTTTTTGCTTAACTTCATTAAGTTTTATAGAGTTTTAATGATTAATTTATTTTTATTTTCACGAGATGCAGAGAT
Source organism: Heterodera schachtii (assembly GCA_023374025.1). NCBI lineage: Eukaryota > Metazoa > Nematoda > Chromadorea > Rhabditida > Heteroderidae > Heterodera > Heterodera schachtii. Next base: position 224,869 of record SIJG01000034.1, on the reverse strand, counting down.
TCCATTGTTAATCGATGTTGAGGTAGCATATTTTATATTAAAAATGCATTTTATATTTCAGATCGGCACTGAAATATTTATTTATTTTTATTTTAATGATAATAAAAGAATTTTTATAACACTAAATTTATATTTTATTTATTTAAAATTTTTTAATTAACACTCCAAACTTTGGCCAAGAAGTAAAATTCAGTACATAAATTAAAAAATGTTGTATCACGGTCGATAATAATATCCGGAGCTAAATTTTTTTTGATATTTTTTGATTAATTGAATATTAAAATTCGACGCTTTGCTCATAATAATTTGAGTATTTTTATGTATATTTTACCTTTGCTTATGTGAATAATATTTCTAATGAATACTTTTTATATTATTTTTTCAATAAAAATTTCTCTAAATTAAAAAATTTTTCTATACATTATTTCTATATATTATTTTCATTTTGATACCTAATTAAAGAATATAATTTTAATTACCAATGCTTGTCTTCTACAGTAAGTTTAAAATTTTTTAATACAAATAATGTTGAATTTCAAATAATCATTTTTATTTTAATCTAAAGTATTTTATCAATAGTATGTTTTTTGCTATTAATTATTATGTAATATTAAAAAAATTTTTCATAAGTTTAATAATATGATTAAGATATTGTTTTAAAATAATTTTACTTATTATAGCATTATATAATAATCTTAATTTTTTGCATAATAATCAGTTTTTTAATGACTTGTTTAATGTATAATTTTTTTTCTGTTGTGATAGTTCAGATGTTATGCGAATCTTTTGGACTTATCTTATATAATTTTTGTTATTTTATTAATAATAATAATAATCGTTTTATATTTATTATTAGTATATAATAATAGGTACCAATTGTTTTAAAATTGTTTCCTTCACTGATGTATAATTTGATGGTGCTCTTATCAATGTTAGGTTTGATATTTTATTTGAATTATTAAATAATTATGTTTATATTTTTCAATAGTTTAATGAATTGATTAATTTAACTATTTTATTAAAAGCATAAAAAAGTTTACTTCATTGAAAATCAATGGGTTTAAATAAAATAATTTATGTAAATGATTTTATAATTAATTAATTTTATTATTTTTAATTTTAATTAACAAGCGATGCCCGAATTGTTAATTTTTTCAGTTTTAACTTGGCATACAAACAAATGTTAAAAGATTTTGAAAATCTACAATTGAATATTTACTTTCATTGAAAATTCTTGCATTTAAGTATAAATATTGTACAGAGTATTAATTTATTTAAAACCAATTTTTTGTTTTTTTCGTAAACAAAAAAATAAATCAAATTTTTAAAATAAAACTTTTAAAATTAATGTCGAGAAAAATTTTTATTATCATTAAAATAAATTTGATTACTGGCTAAAAAATTTCATTGCTTTATTAAATATAAAAATACCAACAATTATTTGTTATCATTATTATATGTTTTGTTATTTAATACTTCAATAACAATTATGCAATTTTAATTTAAAATTTCAGTAATCTTATTCACTGCTAATAAATTCACGACATAACATTATTTAGTGAAGGATTTCAAGGAGCGCCTGTTTTAAACAAATGAATATTTTTCTAAAAATATTTAATGATGAAAATGTATAAAGCAGTAGAACTTTCAATTCCTATTTGTCATTTTGGGAAATATTTATTATTAATTGAATGCTTTTTTATAATTTGAATTTTGTGATTAATTGCGATTAATTTTTTTTATTTGCAAAATTTGAAGAAATTTTTAAAAAAGGAATTAAAATATGTTTTTTGAAAAAGAATTCATTTTTGTTTAATATAATAATTCATTTATTTTTTAAATTATTTTCCTTTTTCAATTAAAAAAAGTAATTTTATTCAATCCTTAATATAAAAAAAAATAATAGTTGAAGTATAATTTTACTTGATGTAATAATGTTTTTATTTAAAGATTATTGATTCGATTGGCTTATTTTTATAGAAAAAATAATAATAAGTGGTAAAAAAGCAAAAGCCAACCAAAAAAATTCATTTGATTTTTTGTTTGGTTCCGTAATTTTTATATTTAAAATATTTTTATGGTTACTTTATGATAGAAATTTATGCTCAATATTAGTGACTGAGATTATATTTTTAAAATGTTTTTAAATATTTTTGTTTTTTATAAATTTAATTTAGATTTCTTAAATTTTCTCGCCATATGCTCCGTTAAACTATGAGCAATTGAAAATATAATATAAAAGAAATTTTTATGTTAAACATAACCAAATTCGACATAAAATTTCTAAACAAAGTTTAATTTTTTTGAAAAAAGGTCAAAAAAATTAATCCCGTAGTCAATTGTAGATATGCATTAGTCTAAAAATCAACCATATTTTTTAATTCTCAATATCATTCGATATATAAACATATTCAAAAAAATATTTCATAAATAAAAACAAATATGATTTATGATTGAAGAATGAAACATTATAAGAAATAAAATAACGAATTCACAAAGCAAATATAGGACCTAAATCCATATAGAATAAACTTGTAGGTAAAATTGAATAAATCTACAAAATTTCCATTAAATCAAAATATAATCTTGATTACGCTGGGTTTAAAAATTTAATAATCGACTTTGTACATAATGAACTAAAAAAGAGATACGTCTTTTTAAAAACTAAATGAACATTTAAAAAGTAATAAAATGATATTTTCTATCGCCGTTTAAAATTATGAATAGTATAACAAGTAAAAAGAATTATCTTGGTGAGGAATTAATTAGAACAGTTTAAAATCTAATTAAAAATTCTGCTTCGAAAATTTAAAATTAATAAGAATCTAATGGAAAAAGAAAAATATTTTAATTATTTACTGCTTGGTTATATATTTTATTTCGTCTGTAATTGAGTAAATATTTTTTTATTAGTCTAAGGATTAATTTGAATTTGATTAAATTCTGTGATCATTTTTCTTGTGTAATTCCCATTTTACTGAAAACAGCTCGATAAATAAAGCACCTAAGTTGAGCTTTTATTTCATTTTTAATTTTAATTTATAAATAGTAATAATAAAAATAAGATATTGTATGGCTTTTGATTAACTGTTTTTTGTTTTGCTATGAATACGCATGTTCTATAATTGTTATACAAATACACAGCAACGAGAGGCATATTACATTTCATGGCTAAATTAGCATGATTAAGATTAATGAAATCAAACAAACATAAACGGCTCGCAAGCAGAAAAATTAATATATAATGCATAAAAAATCAAACATTCTGATTCAGTTTTAAAAATTTAGTGAGTTTTACAATAAATTTTAATTAGTATTAAAATACCTCCTATAAATCAAAAAATAAAATAAATTTGTTAGGGGAAGGGAATGGAAGGGAAGGATTTTTAAGGAATAATAAAATGTTTATGGGAGAAAAGATCAAAGGAAATGATGAGTTATGAATTTATAAACCATCTTAATTTCTAATTAAAGTAAATAAGCTTAATTTATTAAAGTTTTTTGTTTTTTCTTTATCGATAAAAACAAAGTCTCAATGGATGAATTTTAGTGAAAAATGAGATTTTTTAAGAAAAACTTTGTAATAAAATCTGAAATTAAATTAAATTGAGTTAATTTTTCTCATTACATCTTTATAAAATATTTAATTTAATTTGCCTCATGTCTTTTGTACTCTGTTCCCATTTCAAGATAGTGCGCTGTGCATTTAAATATTTATTTGTAATTTAGTATTTAGTTTGTATATTCATAATTATTGCTTTTGTTTTAAATTAATTTTATTTATTTTTTTCTACAGTAAAAACTTTTGTAAAATTTTATTTTTTTAATAAAATTTTTCTAAGTAAGCATAGGTTTATTTCCAATTAAAATTTTTTTAGTCATTTTTATTTCGATGAATTTAATCCTGTATAGTATGTATGCTGTTTTCTCTCTTATTTTTTAATTCTCTTATTTGGGAAAAAACATGTTTTAACTGTAATGCCATTATAGATTTGTTAAAAATTTTAAACAATTTAAATTAGTTTGAATTTGATCGCATTGTTGAGCATTATGATTACTATAGAAGCGATTAAGTTTCAACATTTGCACTAAATAAATCAAAATTCAAATTATTTTCTATAAATGATTTTCATTAGTCTCCCGCACAATTTTTAACTGAATTTATATAATAATCTTACCTTTAAATTTTTCTAAAATTTAATGTGAAAAAGAAAATACCGAATTAATGGCAAAAATGTAAAAACACACTTTTTTAGTGCAAAATAAGGGCGGATTTTATATAAATTAAAAATTACTTCGTATTTAGTTATATTCATTTCTAACATTTGTTTAATTTAATTTAAACTGATTAATTAAAATTGAATCTGGAGATTTAAAATTGCTTTTTTAATATTTTTAAAATATTAATATAAATCAAATATTTTATTGTTATAAATTCCTATTTAATTCATCCTCTAAAAATGTTTTATTATTTTATATTATTGTAAAAGAAAATATGTACGAAAAATTAACGAAATCTAGCATTTCAAATGTTTACTATTAAAAAATCTTTTGCGCAATGTAATAAATATATTTATATAGAAAAAAAAAGCTTTCAATGAATATAAAACATGTTTTGATATATGTAATTCTTGTAAAATAATTAAAATTTAATTTACATTGAAAATAATAATTATATTAATTTATCATCTATTGAAAAACAATTTCAAAATTATAAAAATGAGTTTAAGAAAAATTATATATTAAACGACAAAATAAATCAAAATCATTTATTAATTTATGTCACGATATTCTTTTTATGAATTTGTAAATTTGAAGGTAAGAAATATTACAAAAAGTATAAAGAAATTAACGATGGCAAAATAAGGAGAAAAAATAAATGAAACTATTAATTAATGTGAATAAAAAAAATATATTTCATTAATCATTTGTCAAATTTATTATTTTAAATTCCCAATCTTAATACAATATATCCTTTTATATGAAAGTAAATTTATCAAAAAATTTAAATCAATTAATGTTTTTAAAACATATTATTATTATAATATGCAAATTAATTGAAATATAAATAAGCAATTTGTTTAAATTATAAAAAACAATACTTTAATGTCATTCATGAATAATTTCTATATTAATTTTAAAACTGAAAGTATTTGATTGATTGATTAAATCAAAACAATAAATTCATTTGAAAAAGGATTTTATAAATATTTAGTTGCTTTTGAGCAAAGTTATATCAAAAAATATTGATGGTTTTTGACTATCGTCATAGTATTGTTAATATTTTATTTATTTGTTTATACTTCTATTGTAATTTTATTAATTCAAATTTCATAAAAATAAAAAATCAATATTTTTGTGGCTTCTTTTAATGTTATTCATTTTTCTTGACTGCGGCCCAGTCTCAATGCAATTAACTTGGTAGGTGTCATTTATCAATTGTTAAATTGTATTATTTTTTAGAAATTTATTTCTGTTATCTTTAATTGTTATTGCCATATTTTTAAATTGACTTCATATATGCTTACATACATAAATTCATTTTATGAAATTTATTAACGATTTTTTAAGTACCAAAAATACAAAATAAATTTAAATTTAAAATTGTAACTTTTATTTATTAATTACCCAAGGCTCCATGAAAGTAATTGATAAAAATTTAAATTAGAAATATAAGATTTTATTTTATTTATTTTTTACAACATTTATTTTGGGTTTTTTTATTTATTAGTTAAATCTTTATAATATTAAATAAAATTATTGTCAAATGATTTAATCAAATGGAATTTGAAAGGTTGAAATTTTTCTTTTCCATTGGATTAATATTGAAAAAATTTTATTTGGTTTAAATCGTTGTTTTAAAGTTTAAAGATAACTTATAATTGCACAAAGTATTAAAGAAAAAATTTTATGCTTAACATTAATAATTATAAAAAATTCAAAAACTTAGTTAATAAGTTAAAAAAAAATCTGAAAAATTATTGCATAAATGTTCTTTTATAAAAATGGATATTTGGATTCATTAAAAAATTTATGCATCTAATAATTAAAACTTATAAGAAAAAAGATAAAATAAAATTATTTTCTATTAAATTGCAGCGGAGAAAAATTAACAGCAATTAATAAAACAACATATTAAAAAATAGCCTTTATTATATACAATAATAAGACAAACATTTAATTATTAAATTTATTTTTATAAATATTTATTTCAACAAAAAATTATGAGCATGATTTACAACTAGAAATAATGAATTAATTAATTAATAATTTAAAGCAGTCATAATGAATTTTTATTCGATATTCCTTAAAACATGAGAAAACAAATAAATAAAAATAATTATAAAATATTAAGCAAACAATATCATTGTATAATAAATTATTAGTTGAAATTTTCTCAGAAATTATTTTTCAAACTTTTTTTTATTAAAAGAATTAAATTCATTTGATAAAAAAATAAATACTATCAAATGAAGTAATGTTTAATACTAAAATATAAATTATAAAATAAGTAAAAAAATAAATTTTTTAATTACTAATTGTTTATTCTTCAAGCATTTAAAATTTTCCCGCATTAGAACAATTCCCCGTAGTTAAGCATAGAAACTAAGAATTAACAACAGTTAGTCTTACAATTTACTATAACTTATGAAAATGTCTTTTTTTTTTTTTGTGATTTTGAACAATGAAATGTTTATAATTTAAAAAAAATACAAAGAATATTATTATTCATAAATCAAAATGATTTATTGTTAATTCTAATAATTAAAATAATGATAAAGTTTAGCTTAAAATAATAATACTGAAACTGAAAATAAGAGATGAAAAAATAAATAGGATAATGTAAAAGAATTTATTAATGTCTATTTTTACAAGAAAATTTATAAAATACCAATAGAATAATTTAATTTATTTACCTAATTTTAACAGAAAAAGTAATAACTTAAAAAGAAAAAAAATTGTTAATTTATACTACGGACTGCACAATAAACAAGGTCACTGCAACGGTGCTAGGTCGTTCCACAAAAAAGCTCAGTGTGGGCGTTCCACAAAAAGCTCAGTGTGGGCGTTCCACAAAAAAAGCTCAGTGTGGGCGTTCCACAAAAAGCTCAGTGATTGATAAATTAATTAAATAAATTTAATAATTCAATTCACCAAATCACGGTGCCGTACGCTTAACCCTAATGTACGGCGGGACTGAAGTCATTTTCAATTTTTTTTCATTTTTCAATTTTTCGCATCACTTCTGGCCAATTTTCTCCATTTGTAGTAGACACAGCCGGACGCCATTGATACCGTTTTGTAGAGCTCATCGAGCTGTACAAAAAGCCGCTGGTACCGGCACGCTTAGCCTGGGTTGGCCATCGACAAGGGTCGGGGGCGAGGCTGAGAGCCCTCCGGCAGAGGTGCCCGATCCCTGACAGGCTCCAAGCGAATGGATCAAGAACCGGACCCGGCCTGGGAGATAGCCCTTTAAAAACCGAACAAAAAATGGTCTTAACCGGGCCGGTCCGGGTTCCGGATCAGGCACTTTTGGTGCCTCGAAAGGGGTGCGATAGGCTTCCGGAAAATGGCCAATCAATCACTGAGCTTTTTGTGGAACGCCCACACTGAGCTTTTTTTGTGGAACGCCCACACTGAGCTTTTTTTGTGGAACGCCCACACTGAGCTTTTTGTGGAACGCCCACACTGAGCTTTTTGTGGAACGACTCACCACGCACTGCAACAAGGCCGCCCAAAAAATATTTAAAATATTTATTCTAATAATCTTTTAATGAATAATTTAACAATCTCAATTTTGATTAAAATACCAAATATTACTATCTTATCTTATTTTAAATGAATAGTACTTTAAAAGTCTTGCAATTTCAAAAAAATTTAATGTTTCTTCTATATAAGATGAAAAAAATAATAAAATGTTTACTTTTTTGAATTTACAAATGCATAAACACCCAATAAATAAAAGAAAATTTTTAGAAAATTAAATTCTATTTTTTTGACAATTAGTTTGCTAAAAAATTGAGAATTCATCGATAAAAAGTTATAAATGTAAAAACCAGAATTTTAAAAAATGCCAAATTTGGGTGAATTTATTTTAATGGCAAAAAGTGAAATGAAAAATGGCACTAATACGAAAAGCTTCATATCTCTATTTATTTATTTATAATTTACGAATCGAAATAAAGCCACCGAAAAAGTGTCTTTTAATTAATTAACTTAGCTAATGCGCAGCGCACATTATTACCATCATTTTTGTTTTTGTTCCAATTATATTTTGAATAAAATTTCCTTTAATTTTTTACCATACTATCTTTTATTTCACTTTGGTCGAATTGATTTTTCATTATTTTCATTTTTTTTAATTTTGTAATATAATTCAAGATGGTTGAATTATAATAAAATTTATTTCAATTTTTATTCAAAGTCAAAGCCTAATTTTTTGAATAGAATTGAATGTTGTATAATTGATTTTCTAATTTAAATATTTGAAAAAGTTTTATTGTATTGAGGCCCTAATATAAATGATTTTAGCAAAGGTTTTATTTTCCTTATTTTAAAAAATGTCTTTAACTTTTCTTTCGAAAATTAATATGCGAAAACTTTGCTGATTTGTTTAACTTTTATTTGTTAATTTTTATTGTTTTTTGAAACAGTTTTCTTATTGTATGTAAATTAATTTTGTTTTTGATTAAAAATAAAATAAATTCATTTATTTAATAAAATTATGGTCATAAATAGAAAGAATATATGCATTTATTAAAAATTGGTATTAAAGAATTTTATAAATATTGTTGATATAATAAATTAACCTATTTATTTGTATTTTTTCTCCATTTTCTAGTTCATCTTTAGAATTTTTTTTTGGCTTTTTTCATGTCAAACCTTATTTAACGCTTTGCAGTTGTCCACCAAGTCAATTATCGGGAAAACAGCAATAGTTCTTCAACAATACAAAAAATAAAATGTAATTTTATTAAATATTTTTTTTAATTTTAAGAGGTCAAATAAGATATTGATTTTTGATATTATTTATATTATTCTTTTTTATTATAGGTTTTAGTATTTTATTTGACAATTTGTTTTATTTTTATCTTTATTTCAAATAAAGTGCATTGTAATATAGATAATATATAGAATTAAATAATATAATTATATAAATGTCTTTCTCTTTGCTGGTACTTTATTGATTAAAAGGGTTTTTTTTATCCTTGTAAATTATGAAAATTTGGGTGTGAGTTTTTAAAGAATTTTGCTCGCCAAAAAAGGATCAGGACTTAATATAAAGTTTAATTTTCTTGATCAGTATCCTGATTTTTTGTGAAAGTTTTTCGGCGTGAAGTAGTTAGTGAAAATAGTAAGCAAAAATGAGAGAAAAAGAAATGCAAGTTTTTCATTGCCCCAAAAAAATGAAATTTTTAATTTAATCATGAGAGAAAAAGTAAATTTATTAAGCAAAAAAGATATTTTAAAGTGAATTTTTTTTATTTATTAAAAAGTTCGCATTTTTTGCTATATTCCAAAAATAGTAAAAATATTTTGGAATTAATATTTCTTTTAGTTATTTACCGTGAAGAAAAACGAGAGAGAAATTGAAAAGTTAATAATTGAAAAAATAAAAAATAAATTAATATGAATTTATTAATTAAAAACAAATATTCTGATAAAATTAAATTATTATGCCAAAAATTAAGCAAAAATACTATAAAAAAAAACCTAAATAATATATTCTAAATATAAGAACGCGGGAACTGTAGAATTGGAGTTTCCGGACCCCCGAGTTATGAGATTTTGAACTGATTTATTAACAAAAAATAAAATATTTAGTTTTCTTTATTTTCATTCATTATATCCGAGAAGTAACTAAGCAAAATGAAAAACTTTTCGAATTTCCAAAATTTATTTTTCCAAAAAATCAAAATTTAAAAAGGCTTAAAATTGAATAGAAATAATAATTTATTTATTTATTTTTGCAAATGACTAAAAGAAATTACTTTTCCACTAGCAACATTAAAAAATAAAGCACCCATAAAAAAGAGAACGACAAAGGACACCATTTGTTCACTAAAATAAATAAAATTGGCAAAAAAAAATAAGAATATTTGAATACATTTTATAATTCAAATATGCAACTAACAAAACCGAAATCAAAAAGATAAAGTTTAAAACAAAAAAAAACGAAATTATAATCATGATATAACCAAAAAAGGAACGTTAACATTTAAAAAAATTAATTAAAAAATAAACAAATTTTAAGAACCAAAATTTAATACAATTTTTTAAGAACAATTTCGTACCTTATTTCGTTTATACTTTAATATACCTAATTCATTTGCGTGATCATTCATTATTTTTTAATCATTTTTTGGTATTTTTCATTTTAATTAATAATATGATCGCTTGCAGAATACCATAAAATTTTATATTTTGACAAAAAAAATATTTTTAAGTCATAAATTAATTAAAAATCATTCTATTTTTTAAATAGTATTTAAGGAAATAAGCTTTTTATTTGATTAAAATCTATCTTTTAATCTTTTATCTGTGCATCGCTTACCTAGAAGCTCAGCCATTGTTCACTTATTAAAATTTCTTTCAGCTAATTTTTATTTATTTGTTTATTCATTTATTTTTTCAAACTTTTATCAATTCTAATATAACATGATTTATTTGAATATTATTTTGATTAGTTTCAATTCGAAAGTATATTAATTTTTTCTTTTACTTTTAATATAAGTTTTTATTTTAAATAGCAGCGAACATATTATAATATATAAATTATCACAATAAGACTCTTAAGTTAATTAAACAAATTGTCTTTGAATTCTTTCAGTTTTATTTTAATAATAATAAAAAATTGTTTTATTTTTATTTGCATGAAAACATAACTAATAATTCTCATAATTGATTGAGAAAAACAATAATATTAACCATAAAAAAAATAAAATCTTATGAATTTTAATTTTTAATAAATATAACAAACATATTTCAAAATATGGACGAAATATGGACAAAAAACACGAAAATATGGACAAAAATTTTCTGAAAATTTCAATTAAAAAAAATTCATAACCCATAATTTTTTGTCAAGAAGGAAAACACTATTTAATTCATGAGTTATAGAATTTCACAATGAGAACTCCTATTTATTATCACTGAAAACATTGAAGTTAGAAAAAAAATTGCAAAAATTAGTAAAAAAAATTTTTTGTAAAAAATCATTTTTAAGCGAAATTTTTAATGAAATTTTTTTGCATAATTTTTTATATTTTTATAAAAAATTTTTTGCTTTTAAGGGTGTATTTTCCAAAAATTTCCTAAAATTTTCCATTTGAATAGTATATTTTAAATTTCATTAATAAATATCTATTTTTTAATTATAATAATTGCTTTGTATTTACAATTCATTGCACATAACTTGTTACGACAACTGGGTGAATGCGCTTGCATGCGCATTCGTAATTTTTGTTTTGCTTATATATAATAGTAGGTTAGGTGTATTATCTTCCAAACATGTATTTATACAAAAAATGTATATTATTTTTTTTTTGTAATATTATTTTATTTGATAAATTAAATTTCCTCATTTTTTATAATAATCATCATTCTATGTGTTAATGTATTCCTTATTTCTTAAAAAAATTCATTTACCATTTTATAATTTTAATCTTTTAATTTTTTGTCGTACTCTCAGTTCTTGCTTTGATTTGATTCTGTAGGTAGTAAACGAATTTCAATTGGCATTATTTAATGTAGCTATTTTTAATTATTTTAATTTTTTAAACTTAGTTTATGTGCAATTGTTTAATATTTACTGCAAAAAGATGCAATGAGTCATGTTTAATACTAAAATTTAAATTATAAAATAACTTAAAAAAATAATTACTAATTGTTTATTCTTAAAGCATTTAAAATTTTACCGCATTCGAACAATTCCCCGTGGTTTTTTCATGTGTAAATTTCTTTTTTAATAAATTTCTTTAGAATTTAATAATCAGACGCCTAGTTATAGGTATTTAAATTTTTACTTTGATTTTTCATTGTCAGCTGTTTTCGTAACTTTTTTACGATTATTAATTAAAATTTTTAAACAATCTTTTTATTATGAAGTTTTTGAATTTAAATAAATTTTTTTTAATTCAGTATTTTTTTTTGAATTAAATTAATTATATTGAAGGTCTATGCATATAAATGTCCTATAGGGCCAGAATTAATCAACATGGAATTATTTGACTGAATAAAAACTTGAATAAGCATTAAATTCAAACAAAAAATTAAATAAAAAAGCTACTAATTATTTATCATTATACATACGTCGTTTTTTCATTTTATTTAGTTTTTTGCCATTTTATTTGTAATCATCAACATTAAAATGGCGAAATTATTGATAAAACATATTCACTAACTTTATTATTAAAATAAAAGATGTATTTTTAATTTTTTCTGCATTTGACGGTTCGTTGAACGAGTTGCAATTGTCCTATAATACTACTTTTTTGCCCTACTGTAATTTACATTAATTGAATATTGTCTTATTTATTATTCTTTTAAAAATGTTCATTATTTAAATGTTTGCGGAAGTTATTTTTTTAATTTAAATAATCCGAATAATTTTTTTAATGTATAATCAATAATAACTCAATTTTTTCATTAATATTTTTGCACATCGATATAGAAGAGATATTTCTACATCTCTTTTTGTATACTTAATTCATTTTTGTCTATAGGCAAACCCAAAAATTAGAAGAAAAACAATTTTTAATTTATTAAATTTATTACTGATTATAATTATAATCCTTTTTTCCTTAATTGATTTAAGGAATTTTAAATTTACTTAAATTCATATTTTTAATATTTTGTCCATTTTTCTTTTATGAAGTTTATTTTTCGTGAATTATTCTTGAATTTCTTCGTAATGATGTCAATGATTAAATTATTTAAATGTAGTCGATTATAGATATTAATTTTATAATGAGTGATGTTTATTATTTGTAGTAATATTTAAAAATATTGATAAGATAATTAATTGGTTAATTTAGTTGTTATAAAATATACACTAACACATAAAATAAAAAAGTATTATCACCAAATCAAAAATTTTAACCTTGAAATGCTATTTTTGAGCCCTTTTCTTCATATCATATGCGTTTATATTTTCTAATCATTAGTTAATTTTTAAATAACTGTAAATTATCATATAAATTATACCACTATTTAAAAATTTGTTTAAAAATTTGTTCTTTATTTATATGTTTTGTAACTAATTTCTTTTATTGATCAGCGAAATAATTGATTATTTAATCTTTTATTTTAGTTTTAGTAGAAATTATTTTCATTTTGCATTGTTAATAATATTTATTGGTTTGAAATATCGGAAACTTAGAAAAATGTATAAAATTTAATTAGTTTAACAGATTTAAAAACCGAATAAAACATTCAATTTTTTAACTATTCTTATTACAAAAAAGATTATATGAATTAAATAATTTTATATTTCTATAAATAATATTTTTCGATTTTCTTTCACTTAAAATATTTTATACAATATTTTATAATTTTATTTATATATATATATTTTTATATTTATTTCCTCTTTTAAATTTCCTGCTTTTAAAATATTTTGATTGACTAATCTTTTTTCAACTTATTTGCTTTTTTTCTATGTCCATTTTTTTTGTCGTTATTTTATGAAAATTATATGAATGTAATAACAAAATACTATATAAAATCATAAAAATTCATTTTTACATGTAAATGAAATATAAAATTAATTTTTTAAATAGTTTTTTACCACCATGGCCCATATACTTCTTTTCTGGTAGAATTGATCCTCGTCACTTAATGTGTTTATTGAGATTTGTGTTTTCATTGCAACTTTTTTTCATCGATTATTTAACCAAAAATGGAATATTATGTTCATTATATATTATTAATTAATATTGCCTTTTTATATAATTGATTTTCTACTAGAAAAATATTCTTCATAAGTGTTAAAAAATTCGTTGCAGATAAATTGATTTTATGAATTGATCACTTAATGCTTCACAATTTCTATAAGTTTAAACGTTTAAAAGGAAAAATAATTTTTATATAATAAGTTAATTTCTGATTGCTTGAATTGATTTTTAAAAGGTAGAATTTTTTTGTAATTTAAAATTTAGAAAGTAAGTCTTACTGAACATATGTTTATTTTCTTCTTTTATAATTTTTATTATTGTTTATATGTAATTTCTCTTTTAAAAAATTTGCTTAAGAAGTCGATTTTCATGTACTCCGTATCGGAAGGGGTTTAGCGGCTCCGAATTGACATTTGTAAACTGTTTTTATTGGTTTATAAAAAAATTTTTCATTTTATTTATGTCTATATGTTCTACTCTTAGGATTTATAATTTGAATATTTTTTATCAACATTTTATTTTATTATAATTTAAATTATTTTCTTACTCTTGCCATAATTTTATTTCCATTGCAGTGAAACGTAATAGAAATGTTCAAAGTTAATTCATTAAAATTATGATTCTTCTCACACTGAATATGCCTAAGTTTCCATTTATGGGATTCGTTATTATTTTATCTATAATTATTCATAATTTTCATTTATTTAAGATTAATATTTTTTACACATTTGTTATATTTATTAAAAAATTATTTTCACTTATTTTTAGTTGCTTCAAGTAATAATTGTATTTATTTAATAAAATATCTTCATAATTATCGGCAGATAAAATGATTTTTTTAAACATTTACTCATTTATCTCCATTTTTCGTATAAACCCTTCTTTGTCATTAAAAGGCTGTAAGTAAAATAAATTTTTTTTGTACTATTTTCACGTTCCTGAAGCATAATTTAGTTTTTTCAGCTAAATTGAAAACTTACTTGCGTCTGTCTTTATCCATCTCACAATCGTGCCATATATTTAAAATAAATTTATATATGTTCTTAAAATAATGTTCCATTTCATATATTTTAAGGTAAATTTTTTCTAAAATTTTTTTTTAGTTTTTAAAGCTTTTAGGCATTTATGAACTAAATAAGATTATTTTCTGTATATAATAATAATTTTAAATTGATAAAAAAATTTAACTCAAAATTAACCAATCAAAATTATTCAAAACCAATTTATTTCTTTATTAGGCCAAAATTTCTTATTTTTTTTTTTTCATTTTTCAACAATTTTTGGCAATTTTCTACAATTTTATTCGAATTTTTTAAATTTCTTACACTTCTTGAAGATGATCGTTGGCAAAGCACAAACCGAGTTTGTCTCATAAATGATGGTGATTTTTCATGTTTGTGTTAGTAATGAAAAATTATAATAAATTTTTGGTGAAAATAACTTTTTGGAAATTGGAAAAATTTTTCAATTTTATTAATGCTTTTGCAGTGTTTGGTAAATTCGTTAACCATTTACACCTTAATTAAGGAATTTGGAGTATTTTATAAATTGAAAAATTATAATTTTCTAAATTTTAAGAATTTAGATAAAAACAAAATACAAAATAAATTGATTTAGATTATTTCTTAATTTCTTCTTGTTCTTTTTTTTTTGTTTAAATAATTGTACTTATTTATTCTTTTATATTTTCTTAAATAATTGTAAATTAATTTTAATAATTTTATTTTATTTTTTATGTTCATTTAGTAATTTTAAATACTTTTTATTATGAATAGTAGCATTAACAGATTTCAGTTAAACAATATTTGCATATTTTCTGAATATTATTGTGCTATATATAATAAAATGCATTAGAAAAAAATAAATAAAAAATAAAATATAGTGGCATTTTTATAAAATTAATTTCAATTTTCGAATTATTTAATTTAATTAAAATTTAAAAAATAAAAGATTGCATTTTACACATTTAATTAAACTTAAAATGTAAAAAAATTTTGCAAACTAAGTTATAAACTTTGAAAACACTGGAAAACAATATAAGAATTCTACATTGTTATTATAATATTATAATAAAAAAATAATATAAATAACAATGTTTTTGCATAAAGGATAATAAATATATTTTCGAAAATTATTTAATATTTCTTTTCTACAAAAAGCAGATATTTTGGTGAAAGCAACAAGGCATCTATTATTTTTCCAATTTTAATGAGAAATTTATTAATTAAAAACAAAAATGAATAACTGCCAAAATACTATTTATTAGAGTTGGGCGGGAACGGGATTCCCGCGGGAAAAGCCGAGAATCCCGTTCCTGTTTCCCTTCAATTTATCTCAAAAAACGGGAATAAAATTTAAAAAATGCTACTGATAAAATTTAATTTATAAAAAATAAGAAAACAAATAAGTAATTAAATACCATAGCAAAATGAGAATATATAACCTAAAAATTTAAAAAAATATATATTTTTTTACTAATATGTACATAAAAATATATTATCTAAAAAATATAATAATTTTACTTATTTATATATAACTAATTTTCTTGAATTTAAATAGTAAGTATGAAAATATTATTTTGGCATAAAAAATAAATTTAAATAAATGTAAAATTATTAAAATAAATTATCTAAATAAAAAAATATTATGTTTTCAAACATAATTGCTTAATCAGCAGTAATATCTTCATAATGGTAAAATAAAATACCCATCTGAAAATGAGATTCAAAAGAAGAAAATGAGAAAAATAAAATAATTATACTAAAAACAACTAATAAAAGGAAATTAATTACATCTAATTATGTCAAAAAAATAATAAATAAAAAAAGAAAATTTTTGCTCATTTGAAATACATAAATTTATAGAATTAATCAAAAAAATTAACAAAAGATTTTAGGAAAAATGACCAAAAAATACAATTTTTACCAAATATATTTAAAAATAATTAAATGTACACCTAAATAGTAAAAAAATAGTTTTTGAATTAAAGAAATAATTATCAAAAAGTGAAAGAGAGAAAATGTTAAGATAGTAAAAATTAACACATATTATTATTTATTATATATTCAATAAAAGAAACACAAAATCATTTAAAAAAAGAAAAATAAATGAAAAGTATAGTTGAAAAGTTAAGTTTTGGCGTTAACTCGCGTCAAGAAATATTATTATAAAATGATCGTCACCTAATTGCAAAATTAAATATAAAATTTAAATACATAAAATAAAATTAAGCACACATAAAAAAAAGAAAGGCAAAAGATACCAGTGTTCACTAAAATAAATAAAATTCAAAAATTGAAAAAAGGAAAATAAATATAGCAAAATAAATGTTTTTTGTTTTTTTTAATAATAACCAAAATTTAAATTTACAATTTAATAAAAAAATTTACAATGAAAAAAATTTTTTATTATCAATAAAAACAATTTAAATATGGCAGCCGCATAAAATGTGTCACACACACAGCACTTGCATTCGACTTGATTAATTAAATTTCTACACTAAAAAAACTTAATCCAACATTGACTTAAAAATTAATAAATGTAATAAGCATTTATTCTATTAAAATAATTTAATAAGGTTAAAAAAATTGAAAATAATTTCAAAAGGAGATGATATTTATTTAAAGTGGCAGATTAAATAAAAAAATACAGTGTAATCCGAATGAACGTCTAAGAGCCGAACATTTATCAAGACGAATATTGACTAATTATCGACCAATGGACCAAAGTTTGGTAGCCAAATTTATTGTTGAAAAAGGCAAAATGAACAATTTATGCGGAAATAAATAATTTTAGCAAATTCATACCGTTCCCATGTTTTCAATTAGAAAAGATATAAATGAAAAACAAATTTTTCTTTTTTTAAAGTGTCTTTACATTGATTTAATTCTAATTTTCAAAAAATTTGGATTAAAAATAAAATATTGAACACAAAAAATTTAATAATTAAGATTAAAGGATTAGAAAATCCAAAAAAAAAGGAATAAATTTAAATTAACAAATTAATAAAAAAATTTACAATGAGACAAAAAAATTTATTATGGATTTAAAAATTAATAAATGTAATAAGCATTTATTCTATTAATATAATTTAATAAGGTTATAAAAATTGAAAATAATTTTAAAAGGACACGATATTTATTAAATGTGGTAAATTAAATAAAAAATATAGTGTAATGAAAAATAGAAAATATCCGTAAAAATTATAACAATTTTACTTTTATATTTTAATCAATAAAAATCTTATTAATAATATATTTAATAATAATGCTAAAGATACAATAAAAAACAAAAATATATTATTATGTTATTTTTGTATGGAAATGAAAGCTTTTTTTAATGAATATTCTTTTTATTATTTCTCATTTATTTTGTATTTATTAAGTCAATTAAAAATTTTTATTTATTTTTTTATATTTTACAATTAATTGCTGAAAATACTTAATGTTTTTAAATGTAGTATTTTTAGCTGTTAGAATCATGGCAGACCGACCGCTCCATCCCAATGAAAAAATATTTAACCCATTAAAACTTTAGAGCTGGTTTTAATTCAAAAAATATTAAAATATTTTTGGTATTTTATGAGGAATGTAAAAAAAAATCATTTGCATCGTCTTTTGACAAAATCCTTAATCATTTAAAAGATTCCATATAAACTGCTGATGAAAAAACAAAATAATTATGTTTTGTCGAAGGGAAACCATGAGTATACAAAGAAAATTCAAAATAGTTTAATTTCCGTAGAGGGATTGAACCAGGGGAAAGAAGAATACAAAAGTCAAGGGGACTAGACACTAAGCCATTTGTACAATTGGTTGCTTCATTCTTAAAGAAACTTTTTAATCATTTTTTTATTTTTTTTCCTTTGACTCCAATTTTCATCACTAATTTTCCACTCAGACCCATTCTTACCAGTGCTTGTTTTTCCCGGTTCCCGGATGCCCTACCGGGACTGGGACCGGGACCTGAGCTTTTCAAAATCCGGGACCGGGAACCGGGACCTCGGATGACCGGGAATTCCCGGCCCGGTCCCGGTCCCGTCGCATTCTAATTAAATGTGATAAATTAAAATCTTTAAATAAAAACAAAGCTTTTAGATTATTTACTTTTTATAAATTTAAATAATGGATTTATGAATGTGTTTTAAATGACTTAATTTTACTATGTATTTATTTTATTTTTTAAAATTTTTAATTTATTTCTTATATAAAATAATAACTCAATCTTTCAAAATAATATTTATTTAATAAAATTGCTTAATAACGTTTTTTAATTTTTTTCCTATTATTTTAGTATATATATAAGAATCTAAAAATAATAGTTATTAATTTCCATTTAAATTCAATCTCTTGTCGAGGTTTGGTTTCTGTTAGATTTTCTCCTACTGGATGCCATTTATAAATTGTAAATAAATATTAATACTTTAAATATTAAAAAATAAATAAATATTCACTTTTAGTGCGATTTTTTAGCACCTAAGAACACCTAAAACGGGGGCTAGCACTTATTTTGGCATTTTCGAACTTTTAGCAACTATTTTGCTTTTTTCAAAAGATTTCATAGCAAAAATGAAACGCAATAAAAATGAAAAATACATCCTAAGAATCGGTCCGAAAAATTTCAGAAAATACCTCAAAAATTGCAACACTTTCAGAAAATAACCCCTAAAAGATGAAAAATTTTTACAAAAATTCGTCTCCAAAATTCATTTATTAAATGCCTGAAAAGTTTAGTTATTTTCTAACAAAATTCGTTAAAAATTCTGAAAACGCCCGCCCTAAGAGTTAAGGTATGATGTATCTGGAGAATCAAGGAAAAAAATATGTATTTACATAATAATTTTTTTTTTGTAAATTTTGGAAATTTTAGTGAAATTTTTTAAATATGGGAAATAATATTAGAATTTATAAGGATTTTTTTTTTAATTTACAAAATAATTTATCAATGAAAAGAATTGAGAGAAACTGTAGAAAATTTTTTTCTTCAGTGTCGAATATTATGTGAAATATTTTTTTTAATTTTGAATATAAAAAATATTTAAAATAAAATTTAAATTATTAAATAAATGTGTTAATGCTTTATCATAACGATTTTTTCAATTTATTCATTTTTGGGGTTTATATTTATTTTCCTTATGATATTTTATTTATGCTATACCATTATGTGCATTTTCATTTTAGATTTCAAGATTTTTACAATTATTTTAATGTTTATTTTAAATTAAAAAATGCTCTTACATTAAAAATTTACATTTTTAATTTTTCTTGCGGAGTAACTCTTCATGCGTTCATTCTTTTTAGCGCAATATTGAGTTATATAAATATTTTATGTTTTCATGTGAATCTTTAGTTTGGTTTTGTGTAATTAATTACTTTCGTATAATAATTAAAAAATATTATTTATTATAGTCTTATTTATAAATTGGCAAAGTAATTTTTAATATATTTTTAGTGTTTCTTTTTGCAAATAAAATTTATTCATTGTAATTATTTTAATTATCTTCTTGTTGACTGATAAGTTACTTTTTAATATTATATCTGAATTTTTCCATTTTATTTTTGAACTTTTTTTTATTTTATTGAAATAAATTTGTATACATCTTTTCAAATTTTTACTTTAAAATATTGAATTAAAAATAAATTTAATTTAAAATAAATTTTAATAATTAAAACAATTTAATTTATTATTTTTGTCATTAAATATAAATGCATTAATTATTTACTTTAATAATAAATCTCTTGCATCCTGTTGATGCTGAAAAAAACGAATAGATTAGTATAATAATATATTTATTTTTAAAATATTTTATTTTTTATTAATTCACATGACGGGCAATTATTTTTGTTTTTTGATTGTCCTGTCCTTTCTTAGTTTTATCACCTCATTATGAAAATAATTTACCTTTCTTTTAAATTCTAATATTAAAAATTTAGTTGATTTATTTTGAATTTTATTTTATAAAATTTTAATTTTTGGTAAATATTTATAAAGGATTAAAAGAAAACTAATATTTTTACCATTGTATTCCATTTTTTTATAAATCGGCAAAACTAAATTTTTTCCATGGTTTAAATTTAATTTGCAATGAAAAACATTAATTAATTTACTTTTGTTTTCAATGCTTCCAATTGCAAATATTATGAAATTAGATAAAGTTTTATTCATTTGATTTCAATTAATATGTATTTATAATATTTTTTTTCTAAAAATTTATTATTGTATAAATTGTATTTTATGGATTTAATTTCGACTAGATGTCGGAATTCCAAGGCAAAAAAAATTAAGTAATTTTGAATTCAAAAATGATAATTGAAGATATCAGTTTAATTCGGATCTCGAATGTATTAATATCATTTTAATTTATATAATTTGAAATATTTTTAATTTTTTGGTTTAATCAATTTAGTTTGTTTTTTAATATGTAACTAATTTAAATTAAATTAATTTATTTTAAGTTTAAAAATTCAAATTAATTTTCATATTTGTATTAGTAAATTAATAAAAATAAAAGTTAGTTCAAAATATAATTTTTTTTTTCATAGTCTACTTAATTTCTGTGTATCTTTTTGTTAGCTTACGAAAATGTTCCTTTTTGTTTTTTAAATATATTAAAAAGTGAATAAATTTGAATATTTATCCTTTTGTTTATAAAACTCGTAATAATTAATTTCGTATTAATAGTAATAAACAGGGAACGGATTTATATGTGCTAAAAAACGCCAAATATGTACATATATATGTGCCAAAAAACCCCTAAAATATGTGCTAAAACCACCAAAAAAAGGCCAAAATATGTGACAAAGGAAAAAACTGTTTAATAAAAACGTGAATTTTGTGCATAAAAGTCTCATTTTTTTACCCATTTCGCTAGCAAAATGCTTATTTTCGAAATTTTTTTTCGCTAAAATTTATTTGCCGTAAAAATGAAAAAAATCATTAAAAAGGTAAAAAAATGCAAAAAAATTAAATATTGAACATTTTAGGACATTCTTCCAGAATTTGAGGGCCAAAAAAGAAATTTTTGAAAAAAAATTCAAAATTTCCAAAAAATCGCCAAAATATGTGCCAAAAACCGGACCGGGACGACTGGGCGCCGGCCAACTGGGCGCCAGCCTGGTTGTTGGAGCATAACTCTTTTTATAGTTGTCCGAGTTGGATAAATTTAAGAGCATTCGATAGCCCTATGTATACTCTATTAGTATGCAAAATTTCAAAAAATTTCGTCAGGTTTCAAAAAAGTTATGGCCAAAAATTTTCGGAAAACCCAGTTTGTCTAGTTTTTTTGGCCATAATTTTTCTGAAACTTAATGAAATTTTTCGATTTTTTGCATGCTAATAGAGAATACATAGGGCTATCGAATGCCATTAAATTTATTCAATTCGGACATCTTGAAAAGAGTTATGCTCCAAAAACCAGGCTGGCGCCCAGTTGGCCGGCGCCCAGTCGACCCCCACCGCCAAAAACTGCCAAAACTCCAAAATATGTTTTTATTCCCAAAAAGTCCAAAATATGTTTTTATATGTGCTAAAAACTCGCTCTGGTTGAAAGGAAAACAAGTAAAAATGCTATTTAGAGCTTTTCTTACGATAGCATTTGCGCAAAAAAAAATATTTAAAAACATATAAATCCGTTCCCTGGTAATAAAAGTTGTTTTTCATAAAACACCATAAAATGAAAGGCAAATTTATTAAATAATAGTTTCATATTTCAACTTATTTGTTAGCAAATATGAATTTATATAAATTTAAAAAGAGAAGCGGAAATGAAATGAAATAATACTTTATGGTTTATTAAAGACTTTTTATTTAATAAAACATAAAAAAGGTAAATTTATGAAAAATATCACGAAGCTGTGTTTCATTGAAACAAAAAAATAATAATCTCGTAAAATTTTAATTAAATATAATATATTTTATTTAAAATGAAATACTAATATATAATAAAATTCAAATATTTTAAAGTAAGAAATTTGAATTAATTAAGAAAAAAGAAATTCAAAAATTTTTTTTGTAACAATTTTATATTGATACATAAAAATATAGAATAAAAATTTATTTCTCATTTTCACGAATAAAAAAAAATAAAAATTTAAATACGCATTTTTAACAAATAGAAAGTATTAAATAAAGCAAATTTATTGATTTTGTATTTAATTCCAGGAATTAAAGAAACAAAAAGATGCATTTATTTGATACAGCGCCGTGAGCCGCCAGCGAGTTCAGAGACCGACGAGAAGAAGAGATGAAAATAGATTCAAATAAAAACAAATTATTTTTTTATATATTTGTATAATTCTTTTTTATTTTATCCTTTATTGTCTATTCTTTAATTCAACTTTATCATTAAACCTTTTCTATTATCTGTCAATTTTATCAGCCATTTTCCCGGCCATGCCAAAATTGGAAATTTGCCCACTATTTTTCTCGAATTGTTTTAGGTTAAAAAACAAACCTCTAATAACAAAAAAAAAGAAGTTTTCTGTACAATTTAGACCAGTAGAATCCGAATATTTGCCTTCTTTCAACCTGAGCTTGTACTGCTTCAACTCCATGCATGAAGTTGGAGCTGTACAGGCTCATTGAGAACCCAGAGTTCAAATCTAAGGCCATATTCGGACTCATCGTGGTCAATTTACTTAGTTTAATCAAATTGGAAATTTCCAACATCATTTATAAAAAATTTTGTACTTGGTGGTCTTGGAAAATGCCGTTTTTGGAGACCACTTTCAGAGTCGGCACTCCAATAATTCATTTAATAGATATTAAAATTTGTCTTATTATTTTTATAGTCCTAACTTTGCTCTATGTACTCATGTTTTCGTTTTCTCTGTATCTATTTTTCTTTTCCTGAAATCAGCCATCAATATACCTACCACGAAAATGACAATTTTTACTTTATCAACTCTAACTTCTTAAATACTTTTCTATATTTATCAAATAGGATTATAATATGGACGAAAAATCGTAAAATACGGACGAAAACGCTGAAATATGGATAAAAATAAGAAAATAAGGACAAAAAGTTTCTGAAAATTGGATTGAATTTTTGAGAAAATTCATATAACCCAAAAAATTTTTGTCATGAAATCTTTAATTATATATTGATATTTTGAGGCTTCCTATTTATTCTTTACGAAAAATTGTACTTATTTAGAAAAATGCAAAACTTAGTAAATTTTTGCAAAAAATTAATTTTTACGCGAATTTTGCTGATGAAAAATGTTTTGCTCAATTTCAACTCGCCGACGCACGACTCGCCGACGGACTAACCTTTTCTTCATAATTTTTTCTTTTTCTACCAATTTTTATAAAATTAATGTTATTCGGAAGCACTAAGTGTTTAAAAACTATCATTAAGCAGATGTTAAGCGATTAAATAATTCTCCAAAGAGTTAGAAAATAAAACTCATGAAATTCACATCTTTTTGAATTTTTTGCACAATAAAAATTATAACTCTGGAGAATTATTTAATCGCTTAACATCTGCTTAATGATAGTTTCTAATATTATTTGTTCACATTTTATGTACAATGTAACGATTTTCTTATATAAAATCTCTTCAACTATTAATTAATTATTATAACGAATCAGAGTATTTTAAGAATCATTTATTTGTTCATTCTATTTATTAAATATAAAGTATTATTTATGTCTTTGTTAAATTGGTAAATTATTTTTTTATTTTAAAAGAATAATTTTTAACTGTTTTTGGTTTTACAATTTTTATCTCATGTCTTTCTCAAAGGATCGACATTTTCGCTATCAGTGTATCATTTTTTAACTGAATACATAGTTTATTTTGAAATGATTACAATTGTAAGTGATGAGTTTTATGCAAGAATAATAAAAATTATTATTAAAGAGTTTTGCTTTTGATATTAAAAAAAATTTTTGTAGGCTCCCACGTTGATTTTATATTTTAATTCTTTGCTTTTTTGTTTTCCAATTTTTACGAATTAATTATTTCTCAATTTTATTAGAATTATAATAATTGCTTGAAGGTACAACTCTAATCGGTAAAAAGTTTTTTTGATTCAAAAAGTATTACCACTTATTGAGTTTTAATTGCCATAAACCTATTTTCTACGTCCAGCAGCTGTTCTGGTGATAGGATACCAATATTTCTCATAGATATATTTTCACAATAATTATTTTCCAGAATTTTACCAATATTATTGAAATTCAAGGAAAGTTTTCTATATTTTTTAGTTGAACATTCATTAATTTAGAATCTTTTTTTATTTTATTTTTGAGTTTCTCTTTACATTCGTTAATATTAATTAATAGTAACATATTTAGTAGAACATGTGCAGGCCCCAGATAAATAACAAGTTTGTATTTTCCACACCATGAAAATTATTTTAAAATATCTCTTTAATTTTGGGCTTTTATTAATAGTACGCTAGCATTTTATGTGGAATTTTGTTTCTTTTAATTTTTTAACGGAAGTATTTTTAATAAAAAGCACCTCTGATCACTTCTAGAAAAATTATGAGGGATGAAATTTTCACTAAAAATTAAATTTGTTATATATGTAGATTAATTTTTTCAATTTATTTTCTTTAACAATCAATTTTTAGTACATTAATTTTCAATTTTTTAATTTTATATATTCGGCTAACATATAAAGCCAAAAAAAGAGACAAAAAAGTACATAGCCATAAAAATAGATAAAGTGAGATAAAGATATAGAAGGTTCTTTTTTTAAATGGCGGTCCTGACGAGTTATTTTTTATATTATTAATTTAATTTAATAATTAAGTTTAAACAAAATAAAATTAATTTTAAATGATAATTATTTCTTTTATAAATCACTCATGTAGATTTTGCTACTAGCCCCGAACAAAGTCTCGTAGAGAATTTTATGAAGAATAAAAAAATAATTTATTAAATGTTTAAGAAAAAACGTAATGTACTAAAAATTCTTTTACTAAATAAAATATTAAATGAATAATAATTTAAGAAGAAATATATTTTAATGATCAATGTATTTTATTATTTTCTGAACCTAATAATTAATTAAAATTAAATGTACTTGTTTACTTTAATTTTAAAGGAACGGAAGTTATAAGTAATTTCTTTGGGTCTTATTATACATTATTTAATAAATAATTAATGTTAAATTTTTTTTTAATTATACTATCGCTAGTGAGCGAAAACAATTTGAAATACTTAACAATATATTATTTAATTATTTATTTTTTTTATTATTATTTTATCAATCTTTAATTGAATTATTTAAACTATTTATCAAAAATTTAATTTACAAAAATTTTCATGAAAAAATAGTTAATTTTTTCGCTCATTTTTAATTCAAATTAAAATATTTACTATAATTTAAATTAACAAATCACGTCAAATGTGTTAATTCACCTTTTAAATAAAAAAAAATTAATATTTTCTAATAAACTTTTTAGAATCAATTTAAATCATTTAAGTTAGTAATTAAATCTCATTTTAAATAACCTTTTTCTAGTAATTTCATAAAATATTTTGTTTTAAAAGTCAAAATTGTTTTTTTTTTAAATTTATCGAGCAAACCAAAGGCACATTAGTGCTCTTACATGGTGCAAAAGAAAACAATCAAATAAAATGATCAAATAAAAATACAATGAATATCGTGATAAAAATAAAATCAATCAAATGTTAAAAAATTCACAGGTGATTAAATATAGTGTAAATATGTCACATGAAAATTCCTACTCCGAACTCATTGCTTTTAGTAAACCCCTGAATTCCTTTGCCTTATTAAGTTGCACCGCTAAAACTGGAAGGCTATTCCAGTTTCTTACTATCCTATGGAAAAAATTATTTTGAGTTTTGGCCGTGTGGCGCTTTACTCGTAAAAGTAAAGGCCTCCTGGGCCTTTCTGAGAAAAAGAAATTTTTCTCAGCTTCAAGGCAGGTGAACCCTTTAATTATTTTAAAAGCTGTTGTTAAATCATTAATTTTTCTTCTTTCTTCTAATTTGTGTAAACCCGTGATTTTTAGTCTTTCCCCATATTTTTGGTAAATGAAACCACATTTTCTAAATGCTTTTCTTGTGAAAAATTTTTGAACACGCTCAATTTTGTCTATATCTTTTTTTAAATTAGGGTTCCAAACTTCGGTTGCGTACTCTAATTGAGGTCGTACAAAAGTTTTATAAGCTGCGGTTAAAGTCTTTATTTCCCTGGTTTTTAACACTCTTAAAATCTGGAAAATTCTAAGACATGCATTACGTACGATTTTATTAATATGTTCAGAAAAATTCAGTTTTGAGTCAATTATAATGCCCAAGTCAAGAACTTTATCCGACTCTGAAATCCTTTTTGAGTTAATAATTTAAAAATTTTTAAATATTAATAATTGTATTAAATATAAAATTTATTTGGGCTTTTTTTTAATATTATAATTAATTTTTTATTATTTAAATTATTTAATGTTTTAAATAATTCTATTTAATAATTGAGTTATTTTCTATTCACTTGGAGTACGAATTCAAATTTTCAATTATCTTATACAACGTAAAAAAATATTTTTTATTAAAATAAATTTCTAATCACAGCACAAGTGAAATAAATTTGATTTTTATTGATTAGAGAATTTTTTCTGAAAGTTTGCAAAGGTTTTTGATGTATGAAAATACATTTTAAATCATTTATTATTTTCATTGCTTTATATATTTTTTATTTTGTTTTATTTTTTCAATGGCTTATGCCATTTTGAATATTTTATATTCATTTTCAATTTAATTTTTATTTAACATTTTAAATGCATTAATTTATTTTATAAACTAATAGTTGCAATTCGACGGTTATTGCGCCAGTTTATTCTTTCGTTGATTTTTTGATAATCTTTTTTTTTTTGTTTTATCCTTTTTAAAAATATTTTTTATTTTTATACTTTTTTTATAAGGAATTCAGTATATTAAATGTGAAGTATAATTTTAAAATTTTGGGTATTATCTAATATATTTAATTTCACACATTTTAATTTTTTAATTTAATAAAATATTGTATTTCTATATATATTTTTTTGTCTTTAATGACTTTAATAGGCTCTTGATTTTATTTCCTTTTGAACTAATAATTTATTTTAAATTTGATGTAATCTTTCAAGGCACTGGCTATTTTATTTACAACTGATATGGTATATCATGAAAAAGATAAGTGGTAATTTTCATTTTTTCAAGTTTTAATGGTTTCTTTCAATTAAAAAAAAATGTTTTTTTTTATTTTTTTTTTACATATTTAAATACTTTCTTTCGTAGAGATCATGATTATTTATTTTTTTATTAATGAGCTCTTAAATCCGAAAACTCGCATAAAATTAATTTTAAAATTGCTTTATTTATGCATAAAATTTTAAATATATTGAATTCTATATTATATTAATTTGTTTTTTTAATTTTCATATGTATTTTTTATTTTTGGATTTTATAATAATTTTTAAATTATCAAAATGATCTCTAACCCAAATAAGTCATTTTTTGGGATCCATCCAATCGTTTATATTACAGTAGCTTTCTCTGTTTTCATATTTGAAATCTCAAAAATAACATATAAAATTGAATTGTTTTATTTTGGATTTAATTTTTCTTACTTTTGAACTAACATAAATGTTTTGACAAATAATATTTTTGAAGGGCTTTCTTTCAGCGTGATTAATTTGGAACATTTAATTTACAATAATAAGTTTATTTATTAATATTAGTCCAATTAAAATATTCATATATTTTTAAAGTAAATTTTTAGCTTATTAATAGGGACCGGATTTATATGGACAAAAAAAAATAAAGATTATAATAGGCACGAAAAAATCGCAAAATATGTACGAAAACGCTGAAATATAGAGAAAAAAGAAATTACGGAGAAAAAATTTATGAAAAATGAATTGAATTTTTGAGAAAATTCAAACACCCCAAAAAAAACTTAGTAAATTTTTGCAAAAAAAATAATTATTACGTTGCATTTTGCTGATGAAAAATTTTTTGCACAATTTTTGGTAAATTTGCCAAAATTTTCGCTTTTAGGGTTATTTTCCAAAAAATTCCAAATTTTCCATCTTCATGGGTGCGTTTTTCGTTTTTTTTTGAAAATGCCGAAATATGAATGTAAAAAATGGAACTATTTAAATGGTTTTATGCCAAAATAAGTGAGCAAAAAAATATGGAAAAACATACAAATCTGGTCAAATTTATTAAAAATAAAATAATTTTGATATTTCTGCTGTTTGTGACTATTTATTTAATAATCCATTCTTTTATGAGTTTCTTGGATAAATTTTTTTTATTCATTTCAATTTTATTTTATTTTATTTATAAATTATGTTGAATTCCTTCCAAATTATTAAATTTTTAACTGACAAATTTTTTTATTTTGCTTTTATTGAATTTCATCAACACAAATCGTTTTTAAAATATTTATATGATTTATTTGTTTTCTTTAATTCCAATAAATGGTTAAATATTAATCGCCAAATTTATTATTTAAATAAACAATAATTTTTAAATACGTGCTTTCAATCGTACGGATGCAATAATAAGTAATCGATGTGTATGATGCCATTTTTGATTTTATCGGTAAATAATTATAGAATAACCAATTTATTTATTTATTCCAATATTAATAATATTTCTTTTACTATATAGATTTTTTTTATTGTTATTTTAATTGGTATCTATATACGATTTCTGATTTTTTTTAACGCCTCCTATTTTTAAGGTAATAATTTTTTTCCCCAGTAAAAAACACTAGAAAAACGAATATTGACGTAAATTAAATTTTAAAAAATTCTTGCAAAATTCAAATCATTTTTAAATCTTTTAGTGAAAATACTAATTTTTATTTATTTGTTTATTTTTAAGTTTCCAAAAGTCGTCATTTTTTGTTCTTGTTTCATTTTCCATCCAAAATAGCACAATTATAATGATCAATATTTAGTTTAATATTAAAAATGATTTTTATGTTGAGTATTTTATGTTTATTTAATAATTATTATTTCTTTTTACTTTATTTTAAATTCCTTGAAATTATTAAATTTTTATCATGTATTATTATTATAATTGTTTTTAATTTTTATGTTAAATATAATTTTTTTATCCTCATTAACTTTTTCTTCTTTTTTTCAAAATTCTCGTCCATTCTCCCATTTCCGTTCTGGTACGGATGGATGAATACAATCAGTATAATGATTTTGACATCAATATAATTATCTTTTTCTCTTTTCTTAATAGATTATATTTATTGATTCATGTAAATATAAAAAATTAATTTGATTTTATCTATTTTATTATATTTACTTCAACTCTTTTAATTCTCGTCCACTCGTTTGTGCTTGGTCAAGGTTGGGTGAATTGAATAATGATATTTTCTGGTTTTTTTTTCTTTAAAAATTCATATAAAATTAATATTTAACAAAGCAAAAACTGTGATTTCTAAGATTTTCTCATTTTTTATAATTATTTTTACCTTTTTTTTTATTAGGTTGAATTATCTTACATATTTTAATTTATTTTTTATAATTTGGACGGCTGATCTTTTTGTTCTTTTTTCCCATTTATTTCAAGTACACTAATTAGGTATTTATTTGTTTATATTTATTGACAAATTTGTATTTTTTATTCGGAGTTTTTTTTTGTTAATATTCTTATGATTTGTTATTTTTAGAGACCGACGAAAAAGGCACCAAAAATTGCGAAAAAGGCACTATAAAAGGCACAAAAAATTGAAGAAAGGCATGAAAAGGCACGAGAAAATTTTTGAATTTTTAGGGGGTATATTTTTTGAAATTTTTTGATTTCTTAGATGGGTATTTTTTGAAATTTTTTAGGGTCATTTCTTAGGGGTGTATGTTACTGATTTTATTGCATTTTTAATGGATTTTTTCGGAAAAAAACGCCAAAGAAGCCACAAAAATCGCAAAATGCAAAAAAAAAGGCAAAAAAAAAAGGCATAATAAAAGTCAACGTAGAAGCCTCAAACCAAGTGGAAAATGCGTTATTTATGCTTAATAGGTCGAAACTAGTGCGCAGAAAAAAAAGTGAGGACCCGACATTTGATGACCCGACTTTTGAGAACCCGACTTTTGAGGACCTGACATTTGAGGATTTGACATTTGAGCACACGACATTTGCGGATATTCCCGACTTTTGATAAATTAAATGTCACTTCCGGCTTTTATAATTGAGCATATAAATAAAAATTATGTTTAAAAATTAATTAATGAGTTGTTATTAAATAAAATAAGAATAATACTTCAACTATCGATTACTGTCCCTTATTAAAAAATAACTTACAAAGAAATTAGTCAATGAAAAAATTATTTTTAAATAGATTTATGAAAAATTTCACTAATTTTGAGGACCCGACTTTTGAGGACCTGACATTTGAGGATTTGACATTTGAGCACACGACATTTGCGGATATTCCCGACTTTTGAGGACTCGACATTTGAGGCCCGACATTTAAGGGTTTGACATTTGAGGACTCGACATTTGCGGATATTCCCGACATTTGAGGACCCGACTTTTGCGGATATTCTCGACAATTAAGGACCCGACATTTAGGATATACACAATTTCAAAAAAAGATAAATGGAAATTTTATTATATCATTATAAAAAAGAGAAAAAGCCTTTCCCGAGTTCTAGGGAAGCAAATTATAAATTGTACCAAAAGCTTGTAAGCCCTTATCAATCTTCGATTATTTTGGAAAGTTTCATAATTCAAAAACAATTTAAGATTAACGACTTCATTAAATAGTACTTGTGTTTTGGTAATTCATGAAGATCCCCTTTTTCTATTAACATGTTGAGCATTGTTAGGACCACAAGTACTAACAAGAATGAATTTATAATACTTTTTAATATCAGAGTCATTAATTATTGTTCTGAAGAAAGGAGAGCGGATTGAATGAGTTGAACCAACTCAGGGGGTAGTATTCGAGAAAGAAAAAAAAACATACAACAGAGACAAGATTTGTTTTTAGAACAGAGCCCGGAATTTTAAATCATATTTTTCTATGCGTTAGTTATGGCGAGAGAAGCCCAAAATATTTTCTCAGAACATTTTCATTTAGGGCTACTTATAAAAAAAATAAAACCGCCCGACCCTAAAAATGCATATTTTCTTGAAAAAATTTGCTTAAAAAATAATTTCATGAAAATCAATGAATTATTAAAATTTTATTACATTTTTATTTTTTCAAAAATTTTCGATCTATGAAGACTTCCAGTTTCCAGCAGGGTTTGATTTCGCTTTACCCTTTTTGTTTTTTGAATTATGAAACTTTCGAAAATAATCAAAGATTGATAAGGGCTTACCACATTTGGTACAATTTATAATTTGCTTCCCTTGCCCTTAGGAAAGGCTTTTTCTCTTTTTATAATGATTTAATTTTCATTTATTTTTTTTTTGAAATTGTGTATATCCTAAATGTCGGGTCCTTAATTGTCGAGAATATCCGCAAAAGTCGGGTCCTCAAATGTCGGGAATATCAACAAAAGTCGGGTCCTCAAATGTCAAATCCTCAAATGTCGGGTCCTTAATTGTCGAGAATATCCGCAAAAGTCGGGTCCTCAAATGTCGGGAATATCAACAAAAGTCGGGTCCTCAAATGTCAAGTCCTCAAATGTCGGGTAGCCATTTGGTGCGTAGCTTCCATAACGCAATATTCACATAAAATTTCTTGTTTTTTATTTTTAGTTTTATTATGTTAAGGAATTTGATTTAATTTTTTATTATAAAAATAAACAAAATACTTTTAATGTGGGCCAGCCAGTTTTATATTCTTTCTGTTTATTAGTTTATTTGTAAATTTTATTAATAAATTTAAAATTTTTAAGTCTCTTCAAAAGCTTTGGCGAACATTTTATTTTTTTCAGCTTTTTTTTTATTTTTTACTATTTTTATTCATGATAATATTAAATTTTTTATAATTTTTTGAATATGTAGTTTTTTTTTTTTCATTTTTCATATAAAAAAATTAATTTTTTATTTTTATTTTCGATTTTACTTATTCAATTCTTATTTTAGTTATTTAATTCACATTTTCTTCCATATGAAATATTCATTTTAATGAGAAATACTTTTTATTCTTTTCTGAAATTTATTTATATATTTTTATATACCACATCATTTTTGTCCATAAATTTAACATGAATTAATTCAAGTGCATTTGGCAGTTTTGAATGTAAATTTTGACTTCCAACTTATAAGTCTTATGCATTATTTTTTAATCGGTGTTGTAATTTTTTGGTAATTTATTTTTCTTTTCTCATTAGTAATTTTCCTAAAATTTTATTTATAATGTAAATTAAATTATTGTTAAATTAAAATTTTATTTTATTCTAATTACATTTTTTTAAGTTTGTTCAATAAATAAAAGAAATGTTAAAAGGAAAAAGAAAAAGAATAATACAAAATGTTATTTTAAATGATTGATTTAGCTCGGATGCAATGCAATTAAAAATGTTTATTCGAATGTCACAAAGAGTTCGCTTTTCTATTTTTTTTTTACTTTAAATTTTTACGTTGTCCAAATCAATATAAAATATTCAAAATTTGTTCCGAATAAATATTAACTAAGTTTTTTTTTAAATTTTCTTTCTTCCAACTTTGGTCAACATTTTGACCCTGACCCTCATTCTTACCTGTCTATTTTAATAGCCGGTTGTACCCGGACCTACCGGGTCGGGTACCGGGTATTCCGGGTCCGAGTACCGGGTTTTGAAAACCGGGTACCCGGTGGGGTACAAGGGCCCGTCTAACCCTAGTTGTAAAGTGAAACCTAAAATTAAAAATCAAAGATACTAAAATATATAATATCATTTATCAATTTCAATTTAGGCGGAACAGTATTTAAAAAGTATAAAACAACAAATGCACTTATAAAACCAATTAGAATAATTTAATTTAAATTACGCTTAGTATAAAATTTAATAAATAAAGCTTAGAAATGTTTACTTTAAAATTGTAGCTTCAAGAATATAATATATAATATTTATTTCTTCCTTATTAAATTTTCATTCTAAATTTTTGTATTTTATTTCAATTGACATCAAAACTAATACTTTCATTTTATGTTTTATGATTTTTTCTTTGTAATTTTAAATTTTACATATTACTCTTTTTAATAAATTCTTGGCTTTCAAGGATTCCATGTCAATGTGTAATTGGCCGGCCAACTCTGTCTCGAATATAGAAATTTAATTATTTTTTTATATTTATTATTGAAATTTTTTTAAATTATTTATACATTTTCTATAACAATTTTCTCCTATTGTATAAATATGTTTGTATTTAAATTGTAACAAATCAAGGTTTATTTTTAGTAAGCTTTCTGAAGAGACTTTTTCATGTATTTTTTCTCCATCTTTATATTTAAATTCAATAAAAAAAATTTTTAGCGTAAATATTTTATAAATAGCATAAATAAGTATTTTATTTTAGATTTTGATTCTTATCTGCTTTAAATCTCGTTGCTGTCAAAGACATTAATTGGGTTGATGATGGCTAAAATAAGATTATTAAATTTCTATTTTATTTCATTATAATTTCAATTTAAATATCTTTAATATTTAAATTATATTATTATGTTCTTTTTTAGATGGTGTAATATCTATTTAAACTTATAAATATATTTTTATTTTTATACAAAAGGAAATTTTACTTTGCATCTAAAATTGATTTTATGTCATTAGGTCAATAAAAATGTAAATTTTTTTCTTATGGTTGAAAAATATATATAAATATATTTATAAACTGAATTATTTTCAACGTTCAATTATAATTAAAACTGAATTATTTAATATTTATAAATAGATTAGTTTTGGTTTGCGTAAGAATCTTTTTTAAAAACTTTATTAAGGAAACTTGTTTTAAAAATAAAGTTTTTAAGAAATTTGATGCATTTTCAATATCAATTATTATTTTTTCTATTTTAATGGTTCCTAAAATTACAATTTAGCTGTCACAGCAGGATTTTTTTAATTAATTAATGCTTTTTATCAGAGCTATTTTTAATCTTTTGTTTGATAATTTTTTATTCTTTATTCCATACATTTTACATTTAATTTTTGTTGGATTTCATTTTTTCCATGGCCTTATATTTTAATATTTGATTGAAAATGTTTCACTGAAATTTTATTTTTTCAGTATCTTTCAGATAAAAATCAAAATTGGATATTTAGATAAAAGTTTTACTGCATTTTACTAGTGACCTTCATGTCTATGGCATTTAACTATTTGGTCTATTTTTATATTTTAACTAGTCAAAAAAATTTCAATGTGAGCCAGCCAAAATTAATTACTCCCTGCTTATTACTATTACTTTGTGAAATTTCATAATTCTGCTAAATTATGAATCTAACTTATATCATGGAGACCAATTTGAACATGGACCTATTTTATTAAAAAGAGTAATATGTAAAATTTAAAATTACAAAGAAAAAATCATAAAACATAAAGAAAGTATTAGTTTTTGAGTCAATCTAGGGTTAGACGGGCCCTTGTACCCCACCGGGTACCCGGTTTTCAAAACCCGGTACTCGGACCCGGAATACCCGGTACCCGACCCGGTAGGTCCGGGTACAACCGGCTATTAAAATAGACAGGTAAGAATGAGGGTCAGGGTCAAAATGTTGACCAAAGTTGGAAGAAAGAAAATTTTAAAAAAAACTTAGTTAATATTTATTTTAAAAAAGAGACTAATTATTCCTGTGGCATTGTGGTTGGTTTTTGGATTCTGTGCATTTTTTCTCAGGTTCAATCCTTCCTCATTGCAAACTGTTTTAAAAATTTTATAGTTAACTATTTATAATTATCATATTTTCTAATTTTTTGATTATTACCTCGGCATCAAAATTGTCATAAGCATATAACTATTGAATAATCGTCGATATATTTTGTCTCGAAAAAAATAACAAAATGAATGACACACCAATAGAACAGCAAATTAAAACACCACTGCCACAGCATGTGAAATCATTATTAAGCATAAAAATAAAAAATCAACAATCAAATTATAGAGAAAATAATAATACCATGGGGGGTATTTTAGGAGATACCGTATAATAAAAAGAAGCAATTACAAACGAATAAATTACTTTACATAATAATGAAATTAAAACAAAAAAGATGGTAAAAAGTAAAAAATAGAAAAAATTTTAAATTAAAATAACGTTAAATGCCATTTTGTCTTTTAAATAATCAAAGCTAAAAGAAAAATTTAATTAAAATTTTAAATATGTGCAACAGACACTGCAATTTTTCTGCCAACTGACGCAATGAAGCGCAACGACAAATCACATTATTGAACCACGAGATTTAAATTAAAACACAAAATATTTTAATCACGACAATAAGAAATCTCAAAACAGATTTTTAATAAAAATTTTTTACAAATTGCAGTCATACAATAAAATGAAGAATAAAATAAAAATATTAACTTTTTGATTAAATTACTCAGATGTTGAGAAAAGAGAATTTTTAATTTTTAAAATATTTGTTGATTTGTTGTGATTAATATTAAATTTAGAAATAAATAACTAATGAAAATTGAAAGAATAATTAAAAATGAATCAAATAAAGGTTATTTTATAAAGACAAAAAAGCGATCTAAAATTTTAAACGTTAAAAAATATTATAATTAATAACAGATCAAAGATGAAACCACAAGAATATTATATGTATGTGTTTAAAAATATTTTGTGATTTTAATTATTTTTTAAGAAAATTTATAATAATCATTGTATATCCATGCCGAAAAGTAAATTGCGCCCAATTACTTCCATAGCAATCAACATTAAAGCAAATGAAAACTTAATTTGTATTAGTTGAATAAAATTTCAAAGAATAAAATTAAAATGCAATATTTCTTTTTAGATTTCATTTAAAATTATTTTAATAGAACAAGGGAATTGTTCTTTAAATTATGTTAAACTTTTATAAAAAAAATTTTATACAGAATTAGGTCTTTCTCACCGAGTTATTCAAGTATAAAAATTTTTAATTAACTTATAAAAAAGCTCATTATTGTATTTTTTTAAATGTAATGAACTTAATACAAAATAAACAAAATTACAAAAAATTATTTTTTTTTATAAAACAAATATTGAATAAATAAATATAAAATTGATCCAAAAATAAAAAACTAAATGTCAGACATGCTGAAAATTATCGAAGATTTGATTTGCGACGAGTACACTTCTAAAATTGAAAAAGGAGTGAACGGATTACCATTTGAATAATTAAGAAGTTTTAAAAATAGTAAAATTGGCAAACTAATGAAATTTAAATCAATTACTAGCATTTAAGAAAAAAGAATTTTCCTTACAAATTAGCACTGAGAATGTTACATAATTTACAAAATTTAAATTTCAATTAATACAAGGAGCTGAACCAGATATTAAAAAAAATTAAACATTCATTGATTAGGCACCGATAATTAAAGAAAAGAATTTTTCAGAAACAAAAAAATAAAGCATAGAAACAATAAAGAAATGCCAATTTAATTGAATAAATTAAAATTATTTTATTTTATATTAAAAAATATTTCAATGTTTAGAAAGATTTTCAATTAATTATAAAAATTTAAACTAAACAAATCTTTATATAGAAATCTTGTCTTTTTTAATTTTATTGAAAGGCAAAAAATAAAGTTTTGAATTCCAAACACTATTTTTGTTTTTGGAAAGTTTATGAAATAAAATAAAGAACCTAGTGATAAAAAAAGGAATTAATAGAAGTATAAAAAATAATTAATTAAATTAATATTTCACATGAATTGAATCGAAATTTATGACAAAATATATAGCAAACATTGTAGATCTAAAAAATCAATTTAACCGACAGGAGAGTGATTTTTAAATTAAAATTAAACACAAATTATTTTAAATAAATTTGACATTTAAATTTTTATTACAATGATGATCGCTCAAATGAATTACATTATTAAAGAATTTAATGAAATAAGGTACAATAATATTTTAAAATAAATTTAGTTATTATAAAAATTTATTAACAATTTTTCAGTTTTGTGTAGACTTTTTATCAAGGCAAAAAAATATTAAGAATAAAAACACTAATATGGCTAAAAGTATAAAGAAAAATAACTAAATCAAATGTTCTATATTTAATGTAACATAAAAACTAATTCTCACAAAAAATGAATGCAAATTTGATGATGATAATTATAATTTTATTATATAATTAATGTTAATATATTCGATTGCTTGGGTAAAAATAATAAAATTTCACAAATCGGGAAGTGAAAAAGGAAAAAAAAATTAGAATTTTTTTTTATAAAATTCCTCCACAAGGTGCTCATATTTGGGATTTTATTCTATAAATATTTATTTACTTCAATTGGAAGACATAAATTAATAAAAAAAAATGAAGCTACTGACAAATTATGTAGGAGATTGCCGAGATAAGAAAAAATATGTGTTATTAATTATATGAAATAATTTTCGTATTAATTATAAAATTATTAATAATTATTTATTTGTAAACAAAACGAATGAATATTTGATCAATATGTCTTAGTTTTAATGCTTTAATGGTTTTTTAATTGTTGATTTCTAATTACAAAATTCTATATAAATTAAATAATTTTATAAGTTTTAAGTTTTCAATTATAATTTTATAAAGATTTTATTTTAAGTGGGTTTTTTTTGTCGATTTTAAAAATCGGGTTACATTTATTTATGCGTCACAATTTTTAATTAGTGTTTAATTAATTCTGGGGGAAGGTCGTCGTCGCGTTCCATTCACTGCCCATACCCCCCCCCCCTTTTGCTAATCTTCAAACTTGAGGGCTTCCACTAATTTGGCCAATGTTTTAGCATTTTTTATGAATGCCTATTTTAACGAACCCGTTTTTACTTAGCTTTATTTAGTATTTTAATCTTGTTTTATTTTATTTGAAATTGCCTTTTGTTCTTCAACCATTTAATTGTCAAATAATTCCGGCACGAACATTAATTATAAGTATGGTAATTTTATTTAAACAAACATGGAGCATTGAGCGACATGAAGGGTCGAGAATGGCAGATATTCTCCTCCACAAATTTGGACAAAATCCCAAAAAAAAATTGTTTCAAAATATCATACACGATTTTAAAAAAAAAATATAAACAAAATATTATACAGTAATTCTTAAAGTATTTCATCTCATAAAAGAAATTGTCCGCATTTGAACGACACAAATCGGCGGGGGAAGGGACAACAAAAGAGGATAAAATGCCGAAGAGCGGGCAGTCAACAAAAATGCCACCTAAAATACGCCTTAAACATGGAAAGTGTTAAATTTTCTTGAGCAAAATTCGCGCAAAAATGAATGTGTAATAAAAATTTTAGAATTTTTGCAATTTTTTCTAATAATTTGTTACAAAAATTTTATTTGTTTTTGCAATTTTATTCTAGATTCAATATTCTAAAAAACAAATTTATAAGACGAAAATATCATTTATAAGCATATTGACTGACATAAATTCATTTAATTTAAATAAAAAGAATTTTTTATACAGCGAAAAATAAAGCATAAGGGACGAAATTATTTTAAAAATTGAATTTTAAAATAAACTTGTTGTTGCGACAAAGTCGCACGCCCTGATTTCCTTATAGCGTTGTTCATCGGTTCCTTGCAAAAGCAGCAGTAGTAGACGTTACTGCCATATTTTTGCTGGACAGTTGGAATGCCAGCATCGTTAAATTTAACGGCCGGCAACTCCAAAGAATTCAAATGCTTCTTGGCACGTGGCGCCAACACTTGGGCCAAGGTTTTCTTCGCAGGCTTTTGCGTGGACCCTTAAAGGCACAACTATTCAGCGCAAAATGCGCACGCCATCCCCATACCACTGGCCATCCCCATACCACTTGCTAGGAGGATGGAAGCCATCCCCGTACCACTTGCTAGGGGGATGGAAAGTATCCGATAGTTCATATCACTCACCGGACTGCCCGTCTTTGCCAGCTTCTTCCGGCATATCTTCACCGTCGTCCTCCTCGTCCTCCGTTTCTTCTTCCTGAACATCTCCGTCATTGCCTTCCTCCAAGTCTTCTTCCTGCACGTCTTCGTCGTTGTGCTCCTCCCTTTCTTCGCCAGCTTCTTCCGTTTCATCCGTCATCGAACTTTCCTCCTGATCTTCCAACCCACCACCATTTGCAGTCTCGCCAAAAAAACATCATTATGGAATTGCTGGTCTCTGCAGCTGCAGTCTGATGCGGTGTCTGCGAACGACGCGGTGTTTGCGAAAGTCGTCGTCCATCGGCTTGAATCAGCCGAAAGTCTTGGTGGCCGAAAGTCGCGTCCAACTGTACATAAATACAGTTTCATCCCGTCAACGTCCCATGCCATCCGAATCACCACACACCTCTCCATGAACTGCTGCAGTCTGATCATCTCGTGCTTGGCGGATGTACCAGTCAACTGCCAAGTCGTCCTGTTGCATTTGCAGTTGCAGTCGTTCGTGCACGTGGCGCAAAGCCTGTGCCTCCAGTTCTTGACGCTGCTGCAAGGCCATCACCCCCAACGACGCAGAACGCGAGCGAGAGCGCGAATTACGTCTGTCAGCTGAAAATTTGATTAACAATGATTGAGACGGAAAACATACTTATAGTCATTGTTAAATGGATGGTACCCATCCCTATGGTCATTGGTAAAGGGATGGGTACCATCCCTTTATTCCCTGGTAAAGGGATAGACTACCATCCTTATGGTCATTGGTAAAGGGATGGGAACAATCCCTATACTCCTTGGTATAGGGATGGGAACAATCCCTATACTCCTTGGTATAGGGATGATTAATTAAACATTTCTTACCGGCTGCAGTCTCATTCACGAGCTGAGGCGTCAGCTGCGGCACGTCCAGTTCACCACCGCGCAAATCGACAGACTGAGCTCGTCTAAAGAGAGGGTGTCAACCAATAGAATTTCTTAAAAAAATGTCATTAGCATACGATCGTCAGCTGCAGTCTCATCCATTCGGTTGTCATCAAGAGGTGCTCCTTCCGTTATTAAGGCAAAACCGCGCGGCGCCCCTCCAACCTGTGCTTCGACTGCTGCAGCTGAAGAATTAAAATGTTTTAATTTAAAGAACCAGGCACAAGACACACTCTTTTTCTCCCTAATTTCCTTCAGAAGATTTCCTGCCGCACCCGTTGTAGTCGAACCCCCAGGGGCCTTAAGAATGTCTTCCAGCATTTTCTCCACTTCTTTCGTCCCCTGAGTCCGCGCCGCAGTCTTTCCTTTCTTCGCCTTCACTTTCCTCTCCACTTTCTTCTCCACTTTCTTCTCCACTTTCTTCATTCGCTTGAGGGGCGCTGGATTGTCTGGACGAAAAAGCTTTGCAGGTTTACAGTCCTCATGACCCACCTTCATCTGATGAATCGTCAATAACTCTGCGACGACGGACTGCAATCTTCTGATCATTTCTCGTGACGTTCTTCTGTCCTTTGGCAGCAACAACTAAAATATTTAGTTTAAAAAATTGTCTGGGAAATAGAGAAACCATCCCCATACCACTTGCTAGGAGGATGGTTACCATCCCCTTGCCATTTGCTAGGAGGATGGAAGCCATCCCCATACCAACTGCTAGGGGGATGGATAGCCTTCTCCATACCATTTCCACGGACTGAAAGTCTTTTTCTTGGCTGGCCCAACTGCAGGTCTACGACGTCGCACGCTTTTAAGCGCACGCAGACGCGTAATTGCGTCGGCCTGTTGTTGAAGGCGCGCAGTAATTTGTTCATACATCTGGTCATTCTTCTCCTTCAATGCTCTGACTTTCGCATCGAGCTCAAGCGGGGTCAAGCCACGCGTCAACTCACGCACGTCTTCAGCGGTGATGACGCCACCCTTTAAGCGTGTGGGATGAGATTAAGGCTCCATCCCTTTACCAATGACATTTGGATGGGTACTATCTACCCTTCCCTTTAGTCTTTTCTATGAGGATAGATAAAACAACCTGTGCCTATTTTAAAATTTAATCCAATTTGTATAGTTTTTCATATAAGAATCCCAAAAAAATCGCAGCCAAATTTTTAATTAAATCTCATCAAAATTTTAAATGAAAATTTTAACTTATCTTTACGAGATATTTAAAAACTTACAATTTAAAGATTTTTTGCCATTTTTCGGACCAATCAGTTGAAAAAGCGGTCGAAATGAAAAATTAATATATGATAGGCACCGCCTGTGAATTTTTTTTAATTGAATTTCGATGCAATTTAACAGAATTTCTGACAAATTTTTCAAAAAAGCATTAGTTTAAAATTTTATGAGTTTATAGCAAAATAAAATTTTATTTCAATGTTTGCAGATTAAACAAAAACTTATCCAAAGCAGTATTTTTATATATATAGCAGCCACTACAAATATAATAATTAGGGTCACATCGCAATAATCGGTTTCAGTTTCACTAATGATTAAATGATTCTTTTAATTAATGAATATTATTTTCTAAATATTCACATTTATTTATATTTTAACATTTTTATTTAAAATAATAATAAAGTTGAAAAATAAACAAAATGATTTTTAATCTTTAATTACAATCATTATTTATAACAATTTGGACAGGCGCAATGAGAAATGAAACTATACTTTTTTTAATTAAAAAGTATTATTAAGCCAATATATAATAATATGTCATAATCAGGAAACGGATTATATGTTTTTACATATTTTTTTTTGCGCATATGCTATCGCATGAAAAGCTAAAATTAGCATTTTTACTTGATTTCCTTTCAATCAGAGCGAGTTTTTAGAACATAAAAAAACATATTTTGGATTTTTTTCATAAAAACTTATGGGGTTTTGGTGTTTTTAGCACATATTTTTGCGATTTTTGCAATGCTATGTTGCTTTTGGATTTAATAAAATAATTTATTCCGTTTTAAAAAATAAATAATAAAAGTTTTCTTTAACATAAGTACATCTGCAAGAGTGCTTATTCTAAGCACTTAAACAAAAAAATGGCAATCGAAAACTTTTACAAAAAAGAATAAATAAAAGAAAATTAATAGACCGCTTAGACAAACAATCATTGGTAAAACTCGTAGAATATCACTGACATAAATAATAAATGATATTCTGTAATATTGTAACATCCATCCAAAGGATATAATAAATAAAGCTAAATTAATAAAATTGATTATTATATTTCAATATCTTTTTAATTAAAAAAAAAATTAAGTTATTTATTAAATCAAAATTTTGAACAATTTTAGTAATTATTTTAATTGAAAATAATTTACTAAAACAAACAAAAGAATATTTTTATTATGGAATAAATAATTTATATCAAAAATAAATTGAATCTATCATTAACAAATTTCAACAATAGATTCTTAGGAATCCATGAAATAAGTGATGATTTTATATTAAATTAAAATAAATAAATAAAATTGAAATGCAGTTAATATCAAACCATGGACAAAACAAGTAAATATCATTGTCATAAATAATCATTATTTAAAAAGCCAAAAATTAATGCTATAAATATATAAATGAAACCATATAACAATAATTCTTTTCAGTTTCGCAAATAACTCTTCAAATTATTAATATCATGCAAATTCTAATATTTAAGCATGTTTCCGGGAGTCTTCAGGGTCGCTGCTCATAAATATAACACCCATTTTTCTGGATATCAAAATAAAAATTCAAATCTAAAAATTAACCAAAATACTGGTAGGAAATGGTTAGCCGACATTTGCGCCGCGGACATTTGCGCCGCACCATTTGCGCCGCGACACTTGCGTCGCCTAACAAAAACGACATTTGCGCCGCGAAATTTGCGCCGCTCAGCAAAAAAGACATTTGCGCCGTGGACATTTGCGCCGTGCCATTTGCGCCGCGAAATTTGCGCCGCTCATCAAAAATTTTAATAAGATTGACCCAACAATTTTTCTAAATTAGAATCGATTGATATTCAATCAAAAATCGCGAAATAGGTGCGAAAAATGAAAATCTGTGCTTTTTTCAAAATTAAAATCGATGTAAATTAACTTTGAGCAATTTTAATTACAAAATACAAAGCTAAATTTCATTTTTTGAATAAAAAGCAAAAAATAGTTTATTTTTCTTACCGAAAAGATAGGTGCGTTAAATGAAAAATTTTCGTGTTAAAAATGTGTTTGGTCTTTTCTCATTGATTTAAAAGCCGCACAAAAAATAACTAAAAAGCTAAAAATCCTTCCCCCTCCCTACTCATCAATTCCAACTATTTTTTGAGCTGTGGGCAGTCAAAATCCGTGAGTAAGACTAATTCAAACAGTGTCAGTCTGTTTTAGTTGTTATGCTTCTTCATTTTTCATATCTTTGATGAACCTAATCAATGTTAAGATTTTTAATGATTAAGAATAAAAAGATTTAATGTCTATCTTTAAGACTAGTGATTTTTTTGTTGTTGCTAGGCGGCGCAAATGTCGCGGCGCAAATGGAGCGGCGCAAATGGAGCGGCGTGACGCGGTGCAAGTGTCGACTTTGCTGTGCGGAAAATGGCGCGGCGCAAACTTCGCACCACCGTAGGAAATATACAAACATAGTAAAATATTAATTTTTTCTTCTTTTTTTAAATTCATTTATTTTAAAAACTTAACTCATATTTATTAAATGATTTTTTTCTGTTCATTTAAAAAATCTTTATTTTTTGTGTGAAATACTTTGCGATTAAAAATGCATAAATAATGAATAAAATCTTTTTTTAC
Organism: Heterodera schachtii; assembly: GCA_023374025.1. Lineage (NCBI taxonomy): Eukaryota > Metazoa > Nematoda > Chromadorea > Rhabditida > Heteroderidae > Heterodera > Heterodera schachtii. Next base: position 180,281 of record SIJG01000034.1, on the reverse strand, counting down.
AATTATTAAAACTAAATATATGAATAAACCCGATCGGGTGGTACTCGGACCCGTCTAACCCTACTCGAAATGCCGTGCCACCCTGCTGCTGGTATGTATGAATATATAAAAATAAAGTAAATAAAAATTTATATTATGATTTTTTGGACAAAATTTAAAGAAAAGGATGTGTCATAAAAAAGAACCTAATTGAAATATCATTTTAGTTAAAAATTAATTTTGATATCTTTTTTTGAAGAAATCGCTTTTTAGCTTTCAAACAAATCTTTTTAACTTTTCATAAAAAATTTAAAAAAATTTCACCAAATAAAAAACAAATATGTAAAAAATGAAATAAGTTCGGAATTCCGAATTCCGAATTTTTTTTACATTTAAGAAAATTTTGATTAAATAATCCTTAAAATATGTACAAAAAAATTTTTTTGGCGCTTCTTATAATTTTGTGAAATGAACGTGCCTTCCCCCTTTTCGTCAACTTTTTAGCATGTTCTTTAAATATTTTTCTAAAATGATTCCTTTAAAATTAACAATAAAATTTATATGGATGAATCGAGGAGATTTGTTTTCAATTATAAAAATTTTTTTATTAAATTTTTTTGTGCTAAATTTAAAAAGTTTATTAAAATTTTGTGCGCTTGATTTTCAAACTTACAAATTAGGGTCACAAAACACCCTAGGCCTACCCTTGATTTTTACTTCAGAAAACATCAAGTCCTTGATTACGCATTTTAATTGAAACGCTTTTTCTATACTTGATGCAACATCAAGTCAAGTCATCAATTCGTTAAGACTTCAATTATTCACATGCTTTGCTTTTTTCTATTTGTTATTTATTAATTTATTGCTGTGAGCTTTCTTATTTGGTGTGTCTACGGAAGGGCCGAAACACACTTAGGTTTTCGAACTTGTAATACGGAAGGGATCGTACTGACGAGGCCCACCCTTCCGGTTAATTTTTTGGTAAAAGTACGGTCCGCAAATGTACGATACGCAATTGTCGTCCGCAATTATCGTCCGCAAAAGTACGGTCCGCAATTGTCGTCCGCAAAAGTACGTTCCGCAATTGTCGTCCGCAATTATCGTCCGCAAAAGTACGGTCCGCAATTGACGTCCGCAATTGTCGTCCGCAAAAGTACGTTCCGCAATTGTCGTCCGCAATTATCGTCCGCAAAAGTACGGTCCGCAATTGACGTCCGCAATTGTCGTCCGCAAAAGTACGTTCCGCAATTGACGTCCGCAATTATCGTCCGCAAAAGTACGGTCCGCAATTGTCGTCCGCAATTGTCGTCCGCAAAAGTACGGTCCGCAATTGTCGTCCGCAATTGTCGTCCGCAAAAGTACGGTCCGCAATTGTCGTCCGCAATTGTCGTCCGTAATTGTCAGGTCCGCAATTGCCGGTCCGCAATTGTCGTACCGCTGTTTACACATTTTAAAAACATATATTTAAAGAGACAAAGAAAATAAAATTTACCCAAGTCATAAAAAGCATTTATTAATAAGAAATGTCGCCATTATCGTTCCCGAATAATAATAGAAATTCCTTTTATTTAAATTTCGATTAAATATTTTAAATGTTTTTATGAAAATTGTTAAATATTTATTAATAAATTGCTCTGTTTAGCTCATGCATATTATTATTTTTGGTTTATTGTAAATTTATTTTTGCTAAATAAATTTTCTTGGTGTAAACACTCTAATCCGGCGCCTGGTTTGTGCTTCCTATAAATTATCAAATGCTTATTTTAAATTATAATTAAATATAAATTCAATAAATTGCTCTTGTATGTATAAAATTCGTATTTTAACTTTTATGTTTTGCTTCTATCTTCTTCATTTAGTCATTGGCGAAAATGAAAAAATTAAATTTTTATTTAAAATTAAAAATAAATATTATTGTATTCGTTTTATTCATTTATCGATACCTCTATAATTGCTAAAAAATTTAATATTAATTTTTAAAACATGCATAAAAACATAATTTTTTTGTTTAAAATATTTTTGATATTTTTTACTCATGTGCGAAAATAAATTTATTTAATGGTATTTTTAAACAAGATACTTAATAGCAAACATATTAATTATACATTTTCTAAAATGCGTCAGATGTGATAATAATGATTTATGCCAATGTGCATAATGCATAATCGCTTAAAATTTTAATATTTTCTTTTGAATTTTAGCAGATCTTGTTAAGGAGTTGAAAAAATCAACTTTTTTCTTTAATCATATCAAAGCTAGATTATACTTATTTTTATTCAGTTTATCATATTGTAATATTTTTAAATTTATTTTAAATTTAAAATCTTTTCATTTGCATAAAATAAAACCTTTTTTCAAAGCAAGATGATGTTTTTTTTAATGCGTCTCATAATATCGTTAGATTCATATAATTTATTTGCTATTTCCGTAATAATTTTTTTCTTTTCTTCATTCGTTTCTTTTTCAAATACAGAGTATAGTAATAAGTTCACATAATAATATTATTTAGGATTGCTCCGCGACCCCCGACTTTATTGGGCCTACCCCTGTCCCGACCCCCGACATTCCGAATCAGGATTCCGGAACTTTTCTGGTTCACCGAGTTTTAAACAGTGGTGAAACGTCATTCTTCACAAACGCCCGGAGATTTATTCCGTAAATAATTTCTATTTAGTTTTAAAACGTTCACTATAAAAGTGTATTTTTTCCATGAACTAAAAACTATACATAGCTAAAGGGAAACTCATGTCGCCTAAACTGTTTTATGTTCCATCATATTGACTGCTTTCATTTGTACATTTATTAAATCTATTTTTAGATAAATATTTTTAAATAAAAATACTAAAAACAGCTTTATATTTCATCATTATTACTGCTTTATTTTCAATGTATGCATTATTATTGAAGGTAATGCAATTAATTTTTCGTTCCATACATAAATATGGGCATAAATGATGAGGCAAATAAAAGTATTGCTTTTTATTTTGTTAATGGACGTCTTTTAAGCAATTAGTATTTGGTCAATAAATAAATTTAAATTTCACTTTTTATTTATTTATTTTTTTAATCAAATAAAATAATTTTATTTTTAACTCTAAACACTGATGTATTTACCTTTTAATGTTAAGGTAATTTTTATAAGGTAATTCATTAAATTATTTATTTTAATCGCTACTATAATTATTATTTTACATATATACTCATACATAAAATTTTCTTTATTTTTTATTTTAATTTTTTCATTTGTCATAATATTTTAAGATTTGCTATTCTTTATTTATTCTTGCTCAAGAACCCTCTATTTTCATCGAAACCTGATTTTCCTTTTAAATAAATTCTATTTAAGCCTATTCTTTTCGTTCCCGTTGGTCCCACTTGCACATTAAAATTTAATTGTCATAATAATTTTTAAAAAGATTATTTCATTTTATATTCTCATATATTTTAATTATTTATTATTTGTCTTAAAAAGAGTTGAAAATTATAATTTGCCTCTTATGAGTTGCCAGTAATCATTTTTATTTTATATGCATTTTAATTTTTTATTTGCTTTTTATATGCTTTATTATTTTTGTACTAAATATTTTTAGCATTTATTGTAAACTTTGAGTTCTTAAATTAATCTTTTGAAAAATTTTAGTATTTGTCTTATAAAACCTTAAATAATTTTATTTGTATTTATTATGATTAAATTAACATTTGGGGAATCTATTTTATTCTTTTTTTAATTTGTTGTAATTACTATGAGATATTTTTTTATTCAATATAATTTATTATTATTCTCATGTTCTGGTTTTCCTTTATTTTGTGGTGTTTCTTCTCAAAAATTTTTAAATTAAATTGCAGTTTTTAATAAATATATGTTTTAAAAATGATTCCTTTTCCTTGATTAATGATATTTTAATTTATTATTGAATAATCATTTCAGTGAGAATTTCTTCATGCTTTAAACGGAAATAATATTTTGTTTATATTTATGATTTTATTTTATTTTATAAAATCTATTAGTATTTTTTTTATCAAAAATTAATCTTAATTTTGACCTTTATAATGTCATTTATTTTATTTTTTAATAAGCCTTGATTTCTTCCTCCCTTTCAAAAGAAATTTCGCCAGCGGTGAGTTTGCCTTAGATTATTTTAATTTAATTTGTTTAAATATAGTCTTCTTTATTTTTATTATTCGCTTTAAACCAGTGCTAATATGGTTTAATTCCTTTTTGAATTTAATGAATAATGAATATTTTATAAAAAATAACCTCCTGTATAAATAAATATTTTTCAATATTACTTCAATATTCATGATTTTTTATTTTTTATTTATTTAAAAAATGATTATTTTTTAAAATTTTTGACTTATTATTTTCTATAACATATAAACTTTTAATACAAATTAGTGATAGATTGATTTGTTCCATTTGTCGTTTATTTATTTTTTTATTAACTTTACCATTAAATAAACACTTATTTTATTTATTGAAATATTTTACATGCATTAACCTCGGAGACTGTATTAGTCGTTGTGAAAAAATTTAAAAATCCAATCCCATTTGAACTGGATAAGACGACGAATAATTCTTGTCAATTAAAAATAATTCTTTATTTCTACCCATAAATTTGTAAATAAATTTTAATCTTTTAAACTGAAATAATTATTTTAAAATATTCTTTTAATATTTTTTAGAAAATTTGATAAAAAAAATTTGTAATTTTTTTATATACAAATTTTAATTAAAAATATATATTTTTTTCTTTTTTCTCCTTTGAACAATTGCTTTGCTGCTTTAATTTTTTCTTATTCTCTTTATAAAATAAATATTTTCACTTACATATATTCGATAAGTGTTAAATTGGTTAATTAAAATTTTTTTTTTATTTTAAAATTAAATTTAATAAGAAAATTATTTTATTGCAATTGAATATTATTTTTTTATTAAATTTATACTATTTTTTCATGACTATTCAGTCTTTCATTTTTTTAATATATTTAGATAACTTTTTACAATTAATTATCTAAAATAGATATAATTGAAGTAATTAATTTTTAAAAAGATTTTATTTATGCAATTTTGTATAGAATATATATATCCTATGTATTACAATAAATCTCCCAGTTTTATTATATTTGAATTTTTTCTTTTGTTTATAATTTTAATTTAATATCAGATTTTTTGAATAAAATTCAGTCATTCCTGGGCAATCGCACTTTGAATGTTAATAGTTTTAAATGGTGCTGAGTCGTTATATAAAAACCATAAAAAGGGTGTTATATAAAAACCATCAAATGAAAATTTTCAACAGAAAACTGCCCACAACTTTTGTCATAGTCAACCTAAATAAATATTATTGGTATCATTCAATAGCCCTTACATTTCTCTAATAGCTCACCTAAACTTTAAATTTTAAAAATTTAAATAGCAACTGCTTTTAAAATAATTGCTCTAGGAATTTGTATTTCTTACATTTGTTTCTTTATTAGTAAAATTTGAGTACACATAAAATTTTTACAGAATGTCAAAAATTATTTTAAAAAATTTTCATAGATCGAGTATTTTTTTACATTCACATTTATTGACTTGCTAAGAACACTTCTGGGCATTTACTTCTTAATATTTAATTATTTGAATCAATAACTTTTAAATTTTACGATACTCATTTCTTATTTTATTTAAGGTCCTATATTCTCAAAGTATGAAAACAAAAGAATTGGTTAATAATTTTTTGTTGGTACAAATGAATTTAAACTTTTCCATTTTTTTTATTATTAAAAATATTTAAAAATGATTTTAATATAAAATAAAAATTTTAAGTATAAGTTAGTAAACATTTATTTTTTATTACATCCAAATTTTTTTATTAAAAAAATAAAGGATTATAGCATCACTAAACTTGTATTTATTGGTAATGTATCCCTGATTTATTGTTATTATCTATCATTTATTATTTTCACAGTGTCACAAAAACGCATTCATTATAATTCATCAACCTATTCAACATTTAATTAATTACTAATAGATAATAACTTGGAAAATTTAAATTAAGAAATTAAATTGATTGATATGAATTTTTATTTTATTTATTTTATTGATTATTTTAATATTTTATAACCTTTATAGCTTTTGTTAATCAGTAATTGTACTATTTTTTTATTGAGTATCATATACATGTCTTTTAAGTTGCTTAGATGTGACGCGCATAAATTACTTAATTTTGTATAATAATCACATATCTTGAATTAAAAATCTTCATTTTTCAATGAATGTATAATTCTAAAAAATAATACAAAAAAAACAAATCCTTATAAATTGTAATATTAGAACCAACATTTCCAAAACAATCATTCTTTTGCATTTATAAAATTTATATTTTAAATAAATATAAAAATAACAAAAAATCATAAAGAAACAATAGTAACGCATTTCAATTATATACAAAACTTTAAAAACATTATGTAAAAAAACATTAAAGAAATTTTAAAAACATCTCGTAGCAAGTATGAAATAATTATTTATAAAGCAAAATCTTAAATATATCATGTCCTCTATTCAACAAGCTATTAAAAATACGCTTACCCACAAGAGATTTATTGAAAAAAAAAATATCAAATTAGTAGTATTTTATACGTAGGTTAGACTGTAAATAATTACTTCTAACTCAAGCACAAGAATTTACTTAAAAAAATTGATTAATAAAAAATACACCTATACATTTTAAGCAGAATAATTCATTTATAAATCCATTAATTTTGTAATGTAAAATATTTAAAAAGGCAATAAACAAAAAGTAATAGACAAACGATTAAAAAATTCGTCTATTACTACTTTAACTAGTAGATAGTTTAAATGTAACAAGATTTTGATAAAAAAATTTTAAAATAAAACGACATTTAAATACCGAACATTTATTGATGTTGCCAAAAAATCACTACCACTAATCAATAAGACCCAAATATGATGACATGAAATGATATGATCTAATATAAAAGAATTAAAATACATGGAAATTATTAAAAAAAAGAAAAAAATAAATAAAATAACTGTAATCTTAAATTTAAATTATAAATAAAAGTTAAGCAATATTTATTAAGATTTCAGGTAGAAAAACACGTAAAACTTAATCAAAAACCTACTTTTCGTTTAGTGGTTTTTTATGGAGGGAGTGTGTTGTATTGGTTATTGCAGAAATGGTTATTTAAGCGATTGTTAAATATTTATAATGTTTGGAATAAGAAATAATTTTAATATAAAATTTTTTTATGATCTTTTTTTGAAAATTTCAATACTTGCGGATTTATCCGAAGACTAAAAGCATTTATTTTTAACCATTAATTACCTAAAAATTATTTATAAAATTAAAGCTAATAATTATTAAATCTTTTATCTATAATTTAAGTAATAAAAGCATAATATGCTACAATTAAAAACATCCTGAATCAAATTAAAAATATTCACAGATTTATATTAATTTTTATAACTAAATTTTTCGTCTTTACTTATCTCAGCGGACACCCATTTTTAATGATTTCTTATATTTTAAATCGAAAATGATGATTGATAGACATGAAATAAATAGTTTAAAATTGTTGATTAATCTCCAATGACCAAATTTACGATAACATTAATCATAAGAAATAATGCTTAAATTTCCAATTAATAACACTATTTTTTTATATTAATTACTAATGGAAAAAATATAATTAATAAAAATTAAATTACGTATAAGAAGCAGCATTCTTTAATTTTATTTTGAATTAATATTAAGTTTTAAACAGATAAATATAAAATTTTTTCCAATAAGATGAAAAGATCGTTTAGTGTTAACTCGAGTTTTTGGACTGTTTTAAAAAGTATTTCATGCGTTGGCTATGATAATGAAAACATAGTAATAAAAAAACACCAAGCAAGAGTTTATTTATAATAATGAATTAATATTATTATTTTTATTATTTCGCTATTATAAAGAATTATATTTTTCGAGCGTTCAATTTTCATTACCATTTTTTTCATTATTAAGAATTTTGTAATGTTAATTATTTAGTTGTTTTTTGCTACAATTCCTAATGATTGTTTTTGTTGATTCATTAATAAATTATTTTTATGTTATTGAGAATTGCATCATTAATTGACTTTGTAGCACTTTCTTTCAAATCCTTTGTATTAAACAATTCGTTAATTTACTTTGGGAAAATGGCGAAAGAAATTATCTTTAGCTTTAACTTATTTTATTTTTCAAAATATATACTAATATAATAATAATCATTAATTTGCATCAGTCCTTTAAGTATATAATTATTAATAAATTTATTTAGATATTTTAACACTTTTTGCTCTTCTAATTTCGCAGTCACTATATAAGTGAGTGGTCGTTTATCTGTCCATTTTAAAGGTGTTCAAATATCGGCATCGGTCGATTAAAAACATCGTATTTTTGTGGGTTCAGTCAATTCTCGAAATTAAATTGTTAAGTTATTTAACTTCCTTTTTCAAAATTCTCATTAAGGAGGCTAGAGAATGTTTTCTTTTTAAATGTAAATTTTGGGGTTGTTACAAAAAAAAGCATTCTTAAAAATAACTGGGGATCGATCTCGGTTTTCGAGAAATCTAAAATTCATATCAAAATAATTGTTTAAATGATATTTAAAAAAATTCAAAATAAAATTTAATTATAATTTACAATTTTAAATTTAATAATTTTACAATAATTAACGAATCAATGTACGTAGAATATTTTATTAAAAATTTAATTTCTCCATTTCGCTAAAGACTTTAACTCCAAAAATTTATTACTTAAAATATTTGTTAAGATATTCTCATTGAATTTTTTTTTAATATTTTGTATATTTTTAAGAATATTGCATTAATAAATTATTATCATTTTGGTTTTTTTGCATTAAATACCTTTGAAATATTTATGCAAATATGGTAATTTTTTATAAAAATTAAAAATGTTTCATTGCTTTTTAATTTTCATTTTGACTTTTTTCTCATTTAAATTTTTTTTATTAATTAATAAAACCATAAATAAGGTTTTATAATTTTTCGTAGATGAATAATTCTTAAGTAAAGATATTGTAGCATATATAAAATTTTATTTAATCAATTGTAAAAAGCGATCGATACCACCACAGCTCTTCTTTTATTTTTCTTTGCTGGAAATACTGTATTTAGAAATTAAAATCATTTTTATATACAATTAATTTTTTTCAATAAATATTAAGCAATGATTTTTTTTGATTATTTCTTTAACTAACTAAAAATAAGCTAGCCTTTTTAAAAATAAGCTAAAATTTTTAATGGAATTAGGTTTCTTTAATTCACTTATTTTTTTACAAAGATTATAAAAATTAAGATTTTTACAAAACATTTTTTTCAAACTTTTGAGCTTACAAAGGAAGGTTCCCAGGTTATAATTTTTTTTTAATGAAATAAAATTTTTATTAATTTTGTTTAATTAAAAAATTCATTAAAGATAAGGGTACAATAAATATCCTTTCATTTAAAAACAAATTAATTTTTGTTTAAAACTTTACGAGTAATTTATTTGTTTAAAATGGATAAAAAAAATATCATATAATTTTTTTTTTTTTGGCACTGCATATCCCGGCACTCAGGCTCATTCCGCAAAAAATAAAATCACTTTTCTTAAGAACCTATGTATAGGTGCAAATGCATTTGTCCGATCAATTAAAATTTAACAACAAACTGAGTTTTTATTATTTAAAACAATAGAAAAAATGCATAAAAGACTTTTATGTGATTTTAAATGAAATTTTTTGAGATAAGAGTATTTTCCAAATTATATTTACTGTTTAAAAGGTTTATTTAAATTAATTATCCTTCGTGTAATTAAATGAATTAGATTTTTTTTAAACTTTAAATTTAATTGATATTTCTTTATATTTATCAAATTTTTATTTCATTGCGTGTATTCTATTTCTTAAATGTATATTATTCACTTTATATGCATATCTCTAATCATTAGTGTTAATTTTTAAAGATAAAATATATTAACGAATATATACAATAATTTTCTTTTCCATAAATAAGAGAATATTTTTAAATTTCTCTAAATTGTAAATAATAGAATTAATTTAAAAATATTTCAATATAGATTTTTTAGTATCTCGGCTTTCATACCACCAACAAACTTGTCTCCAACGCTTCAGCTCATTTTCATATTTTTATTTATTCTTTCATAGATTGGTTTTGTGTATATAAATATTTTAATACAAATTTTTAGGCAATTATTTAAAATTAAGATAAGTTACAATTAGAGGATTATTGTCTATGAAATTTTTCTTTATTTCATAATTTTTTTAATTATAAAATAATAAAATTTTCGTTAGCAACATGTTTTTATTATTGGAAGTTATAGTTCATTCCTTCTTTCTATTAAATAAAAATTTTATATTTTAAATTTTTGGAGTCAAAGTAAATTAATAACAAAAAATTAATTTTTATAGTTAGTTATTCATTATAAATAATTATTTTTAATTTAATTCATTTCAAAATCAAATCAAATGTCGAATTAAGGCTTTAAATCGAACTAGAAAATTTATTTATTCAATTATTTAATTTAAGTTTATTCTAATTTTCAACTTTTGAATTTGTGTTGCGGTAAAGCAATTAATGTAATTTTATTTGTTTAAAATATTACATATTTTTACATGTCAGCCTATAATTCATATTTGTATTTGTAATTTTTCTATTTAATTAAATGTCGCGCTGATGACCATTTGCTCACTCCAACCCAAGTGAATTTTTGTCTTAACGTGAAACTGTTTATTTTATAATTTCTGTAATATCCAAGACAAAAATAGTCGTATAATTAATTCATTTTAAACAATTTAATTCGAAAATTATTTTAAGATTGCTAATTCAAATGTTTTAAATTTATTAATGTTGATTAAAAGATAAATTTTATGTTCGCAAATGTTTGGTTAATATTTAATTCTGTATTAATGTTTCAAAATTAAAGTTATTTGAATTTCGACTATATTTTCTGTAATTATTATTATTTGTTTCAGAAAGGATGTACTTTATGTGCTATTATAAATTTAAAAAGAAATAATTATTTTAAATTATTTTTTATTTTATCAATTATTATGCAAACGTTTTAAACCATATTGATAGTTTAAAAACAAAAAAGCCATGTTTACAAAATAATTATTTGCAAAAAGTTCAATGAGTGAAAATTAAATGTATAATTGGAGTTTAAAAAGTATTAACTGCCTTATTTCTTTCTTCAATAAATATTAAGCAATGAATTTGTTTTGCTATTTAATTAGCTAGCTAAAATAAATTAGCATTTTTGTGGAATAAGGGGTTCTTTTCGGTTTTGTGACCCCCCCTGAAACTTTCAAATAAAAAGTCAATTCTAGGGTAATTTGGGGCGCTGATCACGAATATGCATTTATTTTTCAAAATTCAAAATCCCGAACCCGAATTCGAACAAAATTCTATATTCATAAATTTTATAGGGGTTTTTGAGGTCGTTGAAAACAAATAGGACATATTTATTTTTTAAATTTATATTCAGCTAAATATTTGATTTACATTATTTTAAAGGCTCATATCATCAAGATCGTCGCTGGTTCTCAGAATTATTTTTGTAATTTATGTACTTATAAATTTCATCTTTCTATTTTTGCTTCAAGGTACATCTCTAATCGGAAAATATATATAAGATTTTATTAAACGAATCTTTACATTAATTTGATTCCTTTTTTGTTTCACTCGAAAGATTTTTAAATAACCATTTGAATTAATTAAATTTTAATATTTTAATTAGATATTGTTTCCAATTCTTCCTTGCTCTTGTAGATTAGAGCGTATAATAATAAGGTCGTCATTGATTCTAAGGAATTATTATTTATTAATTAAATAAATTTTCCCATGTTTATTAATCAACAATTTGAGGTAAAAATTATTGTTGCTTTTGATAAATTTTATTTAAGCATAATTTAAAATAAATATCTTTATTGTATTCAAAATTTTAATGCGTAACATAAAATAATTGCATTTATTTTCTATTAGCTTTTTGTTGTTTGGTATGAATTAATTATCAGAATTAATTTACTTCTTTTATCAATCTCTGGTTAGTTTATGGGGTGAAAATTTCGTTAATTAATTTTCAAATGAATATTAGTTTTTAATTTGGCATATATTATTTTTTGCGTCCAGAGCTCTGCTGTGCCGTCCTTGTTAAATACCAAAATTCTCTTAAACATATGTTTAAGTAATTATTTGCAAAAGACGCAAGAATTATTTGCTCATTCTTGATGTAATTTTATAATATTTTTATGAATTTTCTTTTTTATTATTATAATTATTATTTATATTATTTAAAATACCAAAATTTTAATAATTATTAATTACAGTATCCTCGATTTGTCATTTCCTCTATTTTTTTGTAAGTTGTTATGAGAATATAATATATATTTGCGTTTATATATTATATATAATACTTCTAAATTAGTAAGGTTTTGAAGTGAAAATTCTGTTTTTTGTAAATTTATTTATTATTTCGTTTAAAATTAAAAATACCAAATAATTGGATGACTAATTATTTTAAATATGTCGGTCATTATACTTATTCAAGTGCTAATGTTGTAATGGCGATATTTGGTTTAGTGTCGGTTGATGAATTCATATATAAAGTGTCGTTTTACGCTGTTTCGATATTTAAAACAATGATTGATTGTTTTGCTAAGTTATGGTTTATTATCTTTAATAATTTGAAACAAAAATTAATAAAAATATCCTAAAGTTTTCATTTTGCTCGCCAGTTGTATCCTGAATTTTTTCTTGGCTTGGAATTAAGTGAGTTGATTTTATTATTTATTCATCATTTATAATATTTTTATTTTAAATCTTTCAAAAATTAAATGTATTTTGTTTGCACTTTTGGTCATCGCCTTCCCTCAAATATTTTAATTGTTAGTATAATAAATTTATGTTTTTTACTATTTATTTTTTATGAAATATTCCAGTTTGTTCCTTTTATCGGGGTTGCGTCTTCTTTCATGTATTTACTGAATGATTTAAACAAATGGATTGAATGCTTTTTTAAGAAAGTTATTTAATTTAAAATTCGTTAGACAGTCGGTGGTTTAGGTCATTTGTTTAATTTTAGTCATTTTTTTGGTTTTGTCTTTAATTACATTGAATTATACTTAAGAAGTTTTCGTTGTAATCTTTTATATATTCAAAGGGTGATTATATTTAATTTTTAATAATTTAATTTGTTTCAGTAATTTGAAAGGAAGATAAAATTTATTTGAATATAATCATATTTTCTACAATATTAAAAATATTATCTTTTCAGTTTAAGAAAAAAGAAATTGTCCAAAATTATTTTTTATAAAATCGATGGAAGAATAATTTATTTATTATGCATTTTAAAATTTTTAATTAAGCCTCGAATTCGTCCTCACCTAATGCAGATAATGTGTCTTCTTCCAGGCAAGTTTGCCTTAGATTATTTTAATTTAATTTTTATTTAGTGGTTTATTTCATTTTGTAATAATTCAACGAATAATAAATACTTAGTAAAATAAATAATCATTTTTATTTATTTATTTTAAATTGTACGATAAAATGTATATGGTACTTCTTAATACCAATTTAAATTTTCTAATATATCTAAATTGTTTTTTTTTCGTGAGGGACTCCATGAATTTGAGTTTTGAATCAATCATTTAGCATTTTTAGCATAAATTTAAATATTTTAAAAATGCTAATGTAGTCTTTTGGATATTTATTTAAAATATAATTTAAAAAAAAATTTTTTTTTAATTTTTTTCATAAAGTTGAAAGTAATAAATATTATGAAACTTTTATGATTTTTTTTATATATTTTTCATCATATTGTCACATTGTGGTGCAAAATAATATGATAACCACTTTTATGTATTTATTTAAAAATTGATAATGATTATTTATTTTTTGCAAATATAAATTATAATTTTGTTTATTTTCATTTATTTTTTCCTGTATAAATCTCATTTCATGTTAAATTGATGAAATTGAATTTTTAATAATTATATTATAAAAGATTCAATATGATTTTAGTTTGTATGATTTCGTTTTTATGTTTGCTTGAAAATTTTATTTGGTGAATGCAAAGTATAATTTTCTTTTGATGTCTCAGGTGCTAAGTTAAATTCACAGTCTAGCCTTACTGTAGAAATTATTAATATTTAAAAATGTTTTAAATTTAAATTTACACAATAATTATTCGTAAAAATTTCTCAAAGATAATGGTCATGGCATTTTTTAAAATATTTTAATCTTTTTAAACCATTGTTTTATTTATTTATATTAAAATTTTATTTTTGCATTTCTCTTTTTTATTGATATTAATTTTTATATGTTTACTTTATTATATTCAACATAATATGAAAATGTTTGTCTTTTAGTTAAATAATCGTTTTTAATTTTGGTTTTTGATTTTTATCGATAACTTTCGCTTGACAAAAGCAAATTTCTAGGAATTTGTAACTAATTTAAACAAGTTAACTCACAAGAAAAGGATGTAAGTTTCTCCGTTTTTAAATTAAAGTTATATGAAAACGAGAAAATTTCTAATCAGGAAGTCGGAATTGGGATCTTATACATCAATTTAATGATTATATTAGAATATTAATTATTTTAATAAATCACCCACGTTTAAAAATTTCTTATTTTATAAAACGTCTAAAAATGAAGAAATTTACGTAACGGCATTGCATTCTGCGGCAAAAATGTATTAGACCACTATTCATATTTGTAATTTGTTTAAGTTTTATAACTGTCTAAAAAAATATTGTATAATGAGATGAGCAATTCTTAATATATTACATGCTTTTAATCTTATCATTTATTTTTATATTCATAGAATAGTTATTTACTTTTAAAGATCAAATAAATTAATTACCATGGAAATTTCTTTTCGCGATACCACCACAGCTGTTCATTTATTTTTCTTTATAGGGGATATGTAAAAATTAAAATCATTTTTATTTTTTTTAAATTAATAAAAAGAATACAATATGAAACACTAATAATTTGCTTGAAAAATAAGATTTATTAATAAAAATTAAAATTCAATAAAAACATTTTTAACCTTAATACCAAAGTTCAGAAGCAATTCTGTAGCATTTTTAATGGGCTTTCTAAGGACACAAACTTGAAGAAAAGTGTCCGCTTTTTCTGGTTGGGTGTTGTTTTTTGCTATTAATCATTATGTAATATTATTATCTTTTTTAATAAGTTTAATAATTTGATAAGGATATTGATTATAATATAATTTTCTTCATTATTTCTTTATCATTTTCATTTGAAAATATTATTAAATATTTTGCATTTCTTACTTTTTTAATAAATTAAAAAAACATAATTTTAATTAATTTTATTAAATTTATAATAATATTGGATTTAGTTTATTTATTTTCAAAGATAAATACAAATTAAATTCGATTTATTGGAAGAAATTTCCGATGATTTTTTTTATGTTTCATTTGATTTTGTTTACATTTTTGGTTCAACAAAAGAAAATAACGCTTGTAATTTTTGTATTCAGTGAATATGTTCAAAATAATTTATTTATTTTTTTCTGAAGTTTCGTACACTAAATTTTTTTTTATTCTATTTGGGTGCTTGGGCTATTTTCCTGAAGCCGATGGCACCACTTTCGGGGCACCAAAAGTGCCTGATCCGGAATTTGAACCGGCCCGGTTAAGAACAATTTTTTGTTCAGTTTTTCAAGGACTATCTCCCAGGTCAGGTCCGGTCTTGATCCATTCACGTGGAGCCCGTCATGAGTCGGGCACATCTGCCGGAGGACCCTCAGCCTCGCCCCCGACCCTGGCGATGTCCAACCCAAACTAAGCGTAAATTGGCGAGAAATTTTTTTTATTTTTTCAATTTTTAACACCTATTTTCGCAACTATTTTGGCCTTTTTTTTGGGTTTTTTGCAACTATTTTGCACTTTTTTGACAACTATTTTAGTAACTATTTTGGATTTTTTAGCAACTAAAAATTCGGTCTCTAATAATATAATAGCAATCAGCGTACCAAAATTTTTCAAATATTATAACGATTTACTTTAAATATTAATTTTTATTCAAAAATTGCGACCGTGAGACTGCATATTTTTTTAAAATTATATTAAGTTTCAGATAAGAAATATTGCGAAATAAAATTAATTTATATTATCCTCAATAATGAGACATTAAAATTAAACCAAATTAGTAATAAATAACAATCAAAATAAAATTTAATAATCAACATTTTTTAATGTTAAAACAAAACTTTGAGTCTTGAAAAAAAGAAAAATAATATGTTTCTTAAATTATAAGTTCATGATTTAATAAAATTAAAGTTTTATCAAATTATCAATACAAAGAAAATAATTAAAAAGTTAATAATTAATAGTTACTTTAATTTTATAAAATTTTAAAAATCAATTAGTTTATGACTAGATGAAACTAAAAGAGTAATTCTTTAATACATATTTAATTTGAAATAACAATTTATCTTGTCAGATTAAGAGCAAAAATACAAGACAATGCAAAAATTTATTTAAATGCTTAGTACACAAATTAAATTAATTCATTAAGATAAAAACTATAAATTATAAATAATAGAATATAATTTAAATTAAAACAATTTTATAAAAAAGAGATAAATGATCCAGAAAGAGAAAAATAAAAATTTTTTTATGAAAATTCCTTGCTCAAATAATTCAAATTATAAAATAATTCAAATTTGCTTAAAAATCCGGTCTCTATATATTATGACAAAAACAAAAATAAAAATATTTAAATAAAATTTTAAAATTAATGGTGAAGAATGAATTTATAAGTGATTCCTAATCAATAATTTAAAAATATGCAACCCTTCTCCTTCTGAAAACTTGTGAACATGCACATGATTCTCACACTTAAATATTTAAATATATTTTTTGAGTTTTTATATATTTTATCATTTTGGTTATACTAAATAAAAAACTACTTATTTAAAACAACTTATTTAATAAATATTTAAATAGTAATAATGAAAAATATCTATTCTGTGTGAGGGTCAAACGGGGGTTTAGCCACCACGTTATACGTTTCACGGTTTAAAAATTGAACATGAAACTATCAACACCCCTGTTATGAAAGTATACGAAAACGTTTATTCGAAAAAATCGATTTAATAATTTTAAATTTTAAATTTTTTTCAAAAATTAATTACGGATAAACACAAAAATATTGTTTTTGAAATTAAATTTTAAAATGAATAAACTACAAAATAATAAAATAATAATTGAGACTGATATTGTAATATCTATTAATTAATTTTCAAATTTAATTAAAAAATTTGAACGTCGTTCGTTCATTAAAAAATTATGCGACTCTTTATAATATGGTATAAAATATATATGCAAAATATAAAATAATTTACAAATTTGAGATTATAAAAAATTATAACATTGCGAATTATAATGTTTATTAAATTAATATTCATAATTAATAAAGAGATTAAAAACGCTAAATAATTCATAGTATAAGTTATAAACGAAAAAATTTATTCAGATAACAAAAAGAAACTCACAAAAAATAAATTTATTATATAGAAACGGAGCTAACACAAATTAAACTTTTGCAGTTTTCAACATGAAAATAGATAAATAAAAGTTGATATATTAAAAAAGCGACGCGTCTCCGCCGTTGTGCGTTTTGTTGCTTATAGAATATCCCAAAAAAAAAAAATTTTTTGGAAGTTAATCAGTAGCACATATAATTATTCAAAATTACAGAATCAACCTAAAAAATCAAACAAAATAAAATTAGAGATCAGTATAAATATTTTCAGCATATTTTTTTGACCTATTAGAATAAAAATATACAGCTGTCTTTAAGTTAATATTTGTTAGCAATAAGTAATTTACCTTAAAGGCAACGGCCGAATTACGTGAAAGAGAGTTCAACTGCAAGAACAGAGAACACAGAGACAAGTCAATTAAATGATAACCATAAGAAAAAGTCATATTTAAATAGCAATAATTTCAATTTAAGCAACTGCATAACCTATATAATTTAATAAAATATTAAATTTCTGCTATTCGCACAATTAAATTCTACCTATGACAGTTTATTACTTTACTTTAAAAAATTTGAGAGCACTGAATGAAAAATATCATTATTGTTAATGAACTATGAAGCAATTAGAAACCTGGACCACAAAATCGTACAAATTGCTCAAATGTCAAATATTGAAATGTTTAAAATTATATTAATTTATATAAAATATTTCATTTATTTTTAAATATAATTTAAATCTCAAAAAAAATTCCTAAACTAAAAAATTAAATCTAAAAAAAATACATTCAAAAATAATTAATTTAAAGGATTAATTAATCTTTTTGTTCATCGGAGAAAATGCTAAAATTGATATTTAAAAAAATTAAAAAATAATAATTTTTTAAATTTCTTATCTAACTAAGACAAAAATATATTATAAAATAATTAATAATCTATAAAAGATTGCTGGAATTGAAATATGAAGATAAAATCCATTTTATTGCCTGTATAGACTAAATGATTTTTCCAACACTTTAAAATAATATGAAAATTACAAACATATTTTATATATATGTTTAAATAATAATATAAATAACTAAATAATAAAAAAAAATCAAAAAGTAATGAATTTAATTTATTAAAAATCTGATTGTATGTACTGTATTAACAAATACCAATTGCTTTCTAAAACTATCTATTAAATTAAATCTAAATTACAAAAAAATGTGGCAATAATAACTTCAGCAACAATATTTTTTAATCTGCCTAATAGTTTTTTTAAAAGTCAACTAAATTTTTCAAATTTTATGGTTAATCAAGACAAATATAATTATCATTATTTTGGTTTACTTTTCAAAATTATTTATTCAAAAATATTTTTATTACTAATTTCGATTGTTTATTGTGTAAAATTAAGTTTGCTTAATATATAATAGAGAATTAAATTGCACTTCTTTAAAAAATATAAAGTTCTAATTATCTAAATTAAATAAAAATTATACCTTCAAGATAAACAATAAAAAAATTATACCAATGTTAGTAATTATTTTTATTATTTTTAAAACACATAAATTTTTTTACCACTTCTAAAGCTGAAAATTAATTTAGCCTTTATAGACTTCGTGTATTTCGAGGTTTGATTTAGTTTAAAAATCCAAATAGACAAAAATTGAGAAGTGGCTGCTGGAGCAGCGAAAATTAAGAAAATATAAAAAACTTTGATATATCAAGGTAAATTTAATATCCTAATTATAAATTTTATTAATAAAATAATAAAAAATAATTTTTAATAGTGAAATTAATATAAAATTATTCAATGAAACGGAATCATTTTTAAAACATATATTTGTTAAAAACTACAAATTAATTTATAAATTTTTGAGAAGAAAAACCACAGTTAGAGCCGAACACAGAACATGAGAATAATAATAAATTATATTGAATAAAAAAATATATCGTAGTAATTACTACAAATTAATAAAATAAAATAAATAATATCGAACTTAAAGTAACAATCCTACTAGAAGAAGCATATAATAAGCAATACTTAAATTTTAAATTATTTACATATAAATTATTAATCAACACTAATAAATTAATTTTTGGAATAAAGAGAGTCCGGCGAAACGAGAAATCTCGCGGCATTTTTACGTAAATATCGATCAAGATTTCATACTTTAAGCCCAATGGGATTTTTTACGGGAGCAGAATTTTTACAGATTCATGGTCCTGCTCATGAAAATTTCTGACTCCCGCTATTGGCTTAGCAAAAATTAAAACGCATATAAAATAAAAATGATATTGCAACTCATATGAGGCAAATTATTCTTGCATACATAAAATTATTTTTATTTATTTAAAATAAAATAGATTATAAACTTACGTACCGGTAAACTCAATCGAAAATTTATTTTTAGTTTTGATGAAAAGAGAATAATTTTAATTTAGTTAAATTTTTTCACTTAATCTTTTTGGTTCGGTTTTTAATAATTGAATTTTTGAATTGTCAAATTAAAAGTTTTTTCATGTTTATTAATTATATTTTTTAATCAATTTTCATGATCAGTTGTCAAATAGTGTTAATAAATTTCAAATACATATTTAAAGTCATGAGAAAATTAAATTAAATAATATTTAATTTCTTTATGATTTTTCAAACTTTATTCGACCAAATAAAACAATTCTTTAACAGTTAGGAATTTTTTAACCTATCACTTTAAATATTATTTAAAATATTTTTATTTCTTCTAAATTGATTTTAATTTTCAATTTGAGAATATAAATATTTTTAAATTATAGAATTTTTAATATCAAATAAATTTAATTCTTCAAATTATTTATTAACCTTTGAAAGTATTTTTTATAGGGCTATTTAGTGAGAGTATTTTTTTTATTAGTAATTAAATCATTTTTTTGGTTTTATTGCATTTTATATAAATATGATTCATTGTTATAATTAATAGTTTTTGAAATAATTTTATTTATATTGAATTAATAGTTGATGAACTTTTTTAAATTTTATTTGAAAGCAATTGATTTAAATTAAAATATATCATTTTAATTGTCAAAAATAAGCATCTAAATAAAATTTAAAAAATGAAATTTCCAAGATTACACATACTACCAAAGGTTTTGGAACTCGAAAATCCGAGGCCCCAAAATTTTCGTACGTCGTACTATAAAATTTATTTGTGCACTAATTAGTTTACAAAAAGATGGTTCTTCATTTAAATTTAAAAAAAGCTGCTTTAGTGTTCAAATAAAAAAAAATTCAATTTTGAATATATTAATTTTATAATCTTTTGGTTCAAAGCTTTTAAAAAATATATTTATAACACTAATTTTAATCAGTAAAAAATGAATATTTAAATTTAAAAATTTTCAATAAAACAACTCATTTTGCTCATAATTTGCCGATTATTCTATTTTTTCTTTTCATTCTTCGCTTAATTTATTTCTTTTTTGATTAAAATTTTATTTTTTTGTAGATTAATATGCTATAATTATTAATTAATATTTCAAAATAAGATATTTAAGTGTGAGAATCATGTGCATGTTCACAAGTTTTCAGAAGGAGAAGGGTTGCATATTTTTAAATTATTGATTAGGAATCACTTATAAATTCATTCTTCACCATTAATTTTAAAATTTTATTTAAATATTTTTATTTTTGTTTTTGTCATAATATATAGAGACCGGATTTTTAAGCAAATTTGAATTATTTTATAATTTGAATTATTTGAGCAAGGAATTTTCATAAAAAAATTTTTTATTTTTCTCTTTCTGGATCATTTATCTCTTTTTTATAAAATTGTTTTAATTTAAATTATATTCTATTATTTATAATTTATAGTTTTTATCTTAATGAATTAATTTAATTTGTGTACTAAGCATTTAAATAAATTTTTGCATTGTCTTGTATTTTTGCTCTTAATCTGACAAGATAAATTGTTATTTCAAATTAAATATGTATTAAAGAATTACTCTTTTAGTTTCATCTAGTCATAAACTAATTGATTTTTAAAATTTTATAAAATTAAAGTAACTATTAATTATTAACTTTTTAATTATTTTCTTTGTATTGATAATTTGATAAAACTTTAATTTTATTAAATCATGAACTTATAATTTAAGAAACATATTATTTTTCTTTTTTTCAAGACTCAAAGTTTTGTTTTAACATTAAAAAATGTTGATTATTAAATTTTATTTTGATTGTTATTTATTACTAATTTGGTTTAATTTTAATGTCTCATTATTGAGGATAATATAAATTAATTTTATTTCGCAATATTTCTTATCTGAAACTTAATATAATTTTAAAAAAATATGCAGTCTCACGGTCGCAATTTTTGAATAAAAATTAATATTTAAAGTAAATCGTTATAATATTTGAAAAATTTTGGTACGCTGATTGCTATTATATTATTAGAGACCGAATTTTTAGTTGCTAAAAAATCCAAAATAGTTACTAAAATAGTTGTCAAAAAAGTGCAAAATAGTTGCAAAAAACCCAAAAAAAGGCCAAAATAGTTGCGAAAATAGGTGTTAAAAATTGAAAAAAAAAAAAAAATTTCTCGCCAATTTACGCTTAGTTTGGGTTGGACATCGCCAGGGTCGGGGGCGAGGCTGAGGGTCCTCCGGCAGATGTGCCCGACTCATGACGGGCTCCACGTGAATGGATCAAGACCGGACCTGACCTGGGAGATAGTCCTTGAAAAACTGAACAAAAAATTGTTCTTAACCGGGCCGGTTCAAATTCCGGATCAGGCACTTTTGGTGCCCCGAAAGTGGTGCCATCGGCTTCAGGAAAATGACCAATCAATCACTGAGTTTTTTTCGCATCGCCCACACTGAGTTTTTTTTCGCATCGACCTAGCACCCGCCCGCACAATTGCAGGTCAAGAGAATAAATAAATAAATTTTGCAGACGAATTTTTGAGAAAATTTTTCATTTCTTAGGGGAATATTTTCTGAAATTTTGGTCAGTTTTTAGGGGAGTAGTGTAAGGACAGGCGCCCCTGGCCATCTGAGCGCCGGGACATTTCAGTCCCAGCACTCAGCCGGCCATTTGAGCGCCATGTAAAATTGTGTGCCATTTGAACTAGGGTTGCTCCCCGAGCCTCGGGGAGCAAAATGTCGGGGAACGGGGAGGAAATTCCCCGAAAGAATTTGTCGGGGATGGCTGGAGAAATTTAAAAAATGTCGGGGAGCAACACCTTCGAAACTCATTTAAAGATACTACCATCTTATTTCAAGTGCAATTTACGACTTTCGTAATTCCCCGAAACATGTCGGGGAGCAACCCTAATTTGAACACCAGTGACTGGCGCTCAAATGGCCCGCCCCCATCCCTGTCGACCATTTGTCCTAGTGTCGACCATTTGTCCTAAATGTCGACCATTTTGTCGACCATTTGTCCCAACCTTATTATATTTTATTATATTGCCTTTTAATTCATTACCCATCTAGCGGATCTGAACTTTAGACAGATCATCCCATCAGGCTCCCGCTCAATCGGACAGTGGACAATTGGACAGTGGACAATCGGACAGTTGGACAATCGGACAGTGAAGACAATCGGACAGAGGTGGACAATTGGACAGTGGACATTCCGACAGTAAAATGCATTAAAAGATAAGAAAATGCCATCGCCGGAGGGGTCCAATTGTGCCATATCAAGAAAAAAGGAAAATAGGCAAATAAAAAGTGCTAATGCAGTCAAAACATTATTTCGTTGAAAATTAGTTTTGGGTTTGGCATTTTGTAAATGATGGTTGCATATTTAATGTATATAAGCGAGCCATTCCTTGCACCTAATGCCGTCCTGTGGTTTATGGCACAATCGATCCAATGCGGCGATGGCACTTTCTTATCTTTTTGTGCATTTACTGTCGGATTATCCGCTGTCCGATTGTCCACCTCTGTCCGATTGTCCTCACTGCCCTATTGTCCAACTGTCCGATTGTCCACTGTCCGATTGTCCACTGTCTGATTGTCCAGTCACGTCCCATCACACTAACCATTCGGCCAACCAGACAAAAATAATTATCTTATAATTTGTGCTAAAATTTATTCAAAAAAAACATTTGTAATATTAATTCTAGAAAATTCATCAATTAACATTTTGTGTGTTCTGTAACGAAAAAATTAGGGACTGAATATTTTAAACACCCCAATAAGTTCTTCACGGCAAAAGGGGCAACGCCCATCAATTGAAACAGTTTCGGCACATCGGTTGCAGAGGGCACGATGACCACATGGGATGCATGCATAATTGCGCTAAAATAGCCAAAATTACTTTTACATTAAATTCTGACGACTTTTCTGGTGTAGCAGACGGCGCAAAGTGGGTCGTCAGTGGAACTATCCGTATCTCGTATTTCCAATATTTCTTCTCTCAAATCTTTCGTCTCGTTGACCAGAGAAGCTTTCGTCTCTCTCAGCACACTTATTTCTCTTATTAAGTGCTCTTTTTGTTGTAATAATTCTATTTTTTTGTTAAGAATTTCTTTTTTCCTATTTTTAAGTTGATAAACATCTCGTTGGAGTTGCTCCTTGTCGATTTCCAACCCAATAATCATCGCTTCAAGCCGCACAATTTCGAAATTAGCGAATGGTTGGTGAGACATTAATTATTTTTCTTTGCTAAAAAAGCAGACGAACAATTAATTATATTATATGATTAAATCGAAATGGGGATAAAATATGGTCAAATGTGTGTCAACATCTCTAT